>JAVTVY010024339.1:0-84855 GCA_036873755.1 Hanleya hanleyi
GTTGTATTTGAAGTATTTGGGGGAAAATTCCAAACACGACGTGCAACGGACGTTCGCGTCACGTCCTCGTCGCCGTCTCTCATTAACATCCCTGCCTCCATTAGCGGAAGTTGACTTTACTATGTTGCTATGGCGTATGGGGAAAAAACCCACGTACGCACGGTTCATTTTGAATCCGGCGGAACAACTCATTCAGTTTTGCACATGAACCACCATTTAGGTGGCCGAAATACACAGGGAGCATGTGGGTATGGAGAATGTGTGAAACAGATTATGTGTGGATTGTGCAGGAAATTTGATAAAATCACCACCTATGACTCGGTCGTTGCAAGAGCAATTATCGACTACTTCCATATATGCCTCAGTAATTAGATTCACATGTCTGTCCCACAATTGCCCCACATTTGTCTGAGATGTTGTAGGGCGCATCACATCACAGGAGTCCTCATAGCCTCGAATGGAGGAATGGAAGTGTTAAAAAAAACCTAATACGAAGAAATCTATATACAGTGAATGCCTCAAGCGGTTGATTATTTTCTTATTCCTTAACAAACAATTAAAAAAGAATAGTTTCATACATATACTTGTGTTTTTTTTGGTAAAGAATAAAGACGCCAGATGTATTAACAATATATTTGTATATCAATATACATTTTAGTGAAACCTCTGACCGGAGAGTGACCAGAATCGATTACTTATTAGTATCCACCAACCTTGAAGAGCGGCAGTGATTCAGGGGGAGATCAACGAGAACCGCTCCGAATAATAAAGAAACATGAAAGCAGTGAGAATGTGAAATGAGGTCTGATGTCTAACGTGCTAATACCAATGTAAGAATGGGCGATGACGGAATACCAACCTGGAGGAGTTTTCATTTAATATTTTCGTTTTGTCTATTATTTAAGTTATTGTCAAAAGAAGTGGAATTTTTTACAATCGCTGCCCTAAGCACAATAATTACCCTGAGTGGCTAGAATGGACTGGAATAAGCATTCCCATATTCAATATCTCCATATTGATGTATGATTAAATTATACATAAGTCTTCATAATGAATCTTTAATTATGTTCAGATATTGGCAAAATAGCTTACATGATTTTCATTCTTAATTCGTCGAGTCAACGTCCACGAGAGAACAATTACCTGAAAGTAGTTCGACTTAATTAGTTAATGAATTGATGTATATGATGAGTAGCCCTATATCTGCCCTATTAATCTATTTGAAGCACAAGATCGTGAAGATAAAACGATATCTGATCAAAGTGACTCTCTGTTTATGAAACATCGCAAACAATCTCGGGCATTTGGATTGAAGAAATACATCTGCGAAAAATCAAACTGAATTGTATACTAAACCATACTGATATTCGGTGTTGTACGGACTGAAGGTCTGAACGAATAATCAGAATGTAGTAGGCTCATTAGTTAACCCGAAGGGTGAAAAAATAGCTTGACATGAAACCGGTTTGGTTCTATATGGAACCGTTTTCATCACGCGAGTTTGGGTTTATATCAATCTGCATGTACGTTTTAGCAGCGGAAATGAGTATTAAAGGGAAGTATCGGGGTTGAATGTTATCTCCCGCATATCATATCCTAAGCCCTGACATGGGACGGTATACCGAATGATATAGAGCCTGAGGGTTTGAAGGTATCTCATCAATAAACCGATTTGTACAATAAAGTATGATCTCATCCGATGATAATTTACAGGATACGTATACTCTTGATTCATACCGTATACTGACCACGCAAGAGTAAACCACAGCGGGGAGTAAAAGATCCTGACCATGGTGTTATACCAGATGCAAATTAAGTAGAAACGCGTGTCATTAGATTAGACTAGCTAGACGGCTCTCATAAGTAACTACCCTGACGTAGATTTACTTGTTTCAAGTTTCACACACCGTTACGATATTTGACACTCAAGAAAATATGCCTTTACCATCTCGCGTAATCATTCATCTGCTATGCAAAACCCTGCTATCGTAGAAGCTAAATTAGACAAAGAGTTGTCGAAAGGTCGAGTTGCTGGTCCCTTCAAACTCCTGCTTTCGACAATAAGGTTTGCTAAAAATTAGGCTTAGTCCCCGGAAAGAAACCTAATTTTAGGGGCTGTTGATGGTCGAGCTCTCTAAGGCTTTCATGTGTGAAAGTTTGCCAGTTACTTGCCGAAAGGCCGGAGGTGCACGCTTAAAACTAAAGTGTTGAAACTTACTCGTAAAGTGTTGAAATAACCCTTTAAGTGTGTCCACAGGGACTGCTCTTTAAGTGTTGTCCATGTGGACACACTTAAAGGGTTATTTCTAATACTTTTTGGGTGATACACAATTTATCTTACCCTGAAAAATCTGCCTTGTCTATTAACGGTGCGATTCAACAGGACCTGATATGTTGAATACGTAGACATCAGATATCACTAGTTCAAAACACGGCCACTAAAGCTTGATGGCAAAAATCTATTTAGATGATGCCTTCCGCATTTATGTATCGGTGTCTCTCGATGGGATGCTCTACATCCTGTAAGATATACAAGAGTTCAAATCATTCTCTGCAATCGGTTATGGCTACAAAATTCGGCATATCAGAGGTCATCCACATACTGGACGACTTCATGTTCGTAGGTGCAAATGGCGCCAGCCACTGTTCTATAGCTCTCAACACTTTCACTTACTTGTGTGAGTATTTGAGCATTCCAATCAAACATGCTAAGATCTACTACCCATCAACTACTATGGTTATGCATGGGATTCATCTGGACTCCAGAACTATGAAAGCATCATTTCCAGGAGACAAAATTCATAAACTAAAAAGCATGCTGGGTGAATTCTCGCGCCGCACAAAGGTAAGACTTGTGAAACTGCAGTCTCTCATTGGCTCGCACAATTTTGCCTGTAAAGCCGTTGTGCTCGGCAGGGCATTTCTCAGCTGCCTGATAGAATTTAACAAAAGTTGTATCACAGGCTCACCATCACATTTGCTTGAATAAATCTAGAGCCTATGTTAATACCTGGCTTGTATTCCTGGAGTCTTTCAACGGAAAATTAATTTTCTTTCTCCAAATTGGGTATCCAATTTCGACACTGCTGGTATCTTGGGTGTGGCGACTGTTTTCGGATCCTCGTGGATAGACCAAGAATGACCAGCACATTTTACCCATATCACGGTCAAGCAGTGCTTGCCGTGGAAATTTGGGGCCATAAACTGGCAAATCATAACCTCTCTTTCTTTGTGATAATATGACCGTGGTTGAAATTAGTGCGTCAGTTAGTTGCCTACCTTCGAAATGACATTCTGTTCAGATCAAAACATATTTCGGAACAATCTTATTTCTGACAAACTCTCGCAGTTACAATTTCAGGAAGCGCTGTCTCTAGCCCCTTGACTCAATCGCTCGTCGCACCCAATACCCTGTCTGTTGTTCTTCTGACGCCGTCCCTCGCTGAATCTTAATTGAAAGTATACAAGCGCAGATGACAAGTATATAGAAATTTCTTCATTAACACTGGCCAGTGTGCCAGTAAGGTATTCCTCATCTCATCGTCACAGTTGGTTTCCGTCAAAGCATTCTTGCATTTCAACAAGTATGCACTCTCAATAGCTTATAAATTCGTTTCGGCTATCAGTTATGCGCACAATTTCGCTGCGGTACACGATCCTGCGCAGTTATTCCTTGCCAAAAAGCTACTTACGGGCATGTCAAAATTACACGGCCGGATACCAGATTGCCCATAACTAAGGATATCCTCTATAAGATATTTTATGCTATACCCCACATCGTATCCATGTAATTCTTTTACGAGCAATGACCTTGGTAGCATTTCATGCATTCTTACGCGTTAGTGAATTGACAGATCATTCAGAACAAGACTGCAATAGCAATGTTCTTTCATACAACGATGTCTCTGTCTCCGATCAATCTGGCCGGTTACAAAGCATGCACATTATTATCCGCTACTTTAAGCACAACATATCCCATAAACCAGTTCATTTGTTTATACTGATAATATTAGATATTGTCCAGTTCTAGCAATCCGTGCTTATTTTCGGTTACATATTTCACATCCGAGGCCGGGGCCCTGTTTCAGAGGATGCGACCGTTTTTGCTGCCTATTTCGCAGCTCATGTTAAAAACGGAATCTCTTTAATCGGCGGCATTGACCTTCTTTAATAGGCCATAGCTTTCGCATGGGCGCCGCCACTTCATCTTCAGCAGCAGTAATCTCGAATAACATATTCAAAAATGCGTGGATGGCAGTCTAACGCTATAGTAGTATGACACATTTCACTTGGTAGCTATGCATTGTCCAGTCATGGGTTTCGTTGTATGGTAGCCCCGACGAATTTATTGCATATATAAGGATCTGGTCCAACTTGAACCAGTTTGGCAAAGGTCAGTCAGGGGCTGCCGTGCTATCTGAATCAGTTATATATGAATATTTTCTAAAATTTACTGTATACTTAACACCAAGAAAAAAACTAAAAAAAAATAATTCAAAATTTCGGATCGAAAATTCATCAAAAATTGACCACATTTTGGTTCTCACGTAGCTGTAACGTCATTATGGCGGCCATCTTGGATTATTTTACATTTCTCGCTAGACCTTTTCCAACACTATTATTGTGGAAATTTTCAGACTCTTACCCCGAAGGATGGCGAATATATGATGTTTGAAAATCGTTGGGACAAAAATTGCCATTTATAGGCCCAAAATGGCCCCGGGCCCCTAATGGGTCACATATTGCCTCCTAGGCCTCGAAATCGGGGGCACCCCTTCTGATATTGTTCTCGGTGCCTCTGACGACACGTGTGCCAAATTTGGTGCTTTATTCCACTCTGTCACGATAAAGTGAAAATCTGGCCTTAAGCCACCGGACTATTAAGCCAACTCCAGTACAAAAGCAAGTCTGATCAAGACAGCCGTTTTGTCTGCGGCGCGGTGTTGTGATCAACTCTGTGTGGATACTGCACGTCCTTGCACAAGGTACACAAACATTACAGAACTTCTGAAGGGATAATGATCCATGAACATCAAGTTTGCTGGAGGGAGATTAATCCCAACACTGAGAACAGCACACAAGATACATTGACAGGATGCTTGCATAGTGCAATAAAAACAAGTGACCTTACTGTATTTACAGTGCTTGACATCACATTATCAAGTTCCTGTTGCTTCTCAGACAGTGCTCCTAGTAACGGTGATGTGATGTTTTTTTGGGAACATCACTCTACCAGTAATGTCTGTAACTTGCGTGTTCAATCGAAGGCCAACCAAAGCTATCATACTAACTAACAAGTCATATAATGTGGATAAAACACCAGCTACGATTGGCTACATGTATGGCAGGGTTGAAATATTACTTATCCGCCTCGCC
Organism: Hanleya hanleyi; assembly: GCA_036873755.1. Classification (NCBI taxonomy): domain Eukaryota; kingdom Metazoa; phylum Mollusca; class Polyplacophora; order Lepidopleurida; family Hanleyidae; genus Hanleya; species Hanleya hanleyi. Next base: position 5,377 of record JAVTVY010024339.1, read on the forward strand.
CTGGCTGAGACAACCTAAAATTGGCCTGAGCAAGATTTTTTTGTCTCTTCACCATGAGCAATGCCATTTTTCCCCTCAGTAGCGTATTGCCAAAACAAGTTCAACCAGCTGTGCAGGGTGAGAAACTTTCAACAAATCTTCTAACAGAAATCTTGATTATTTTTTTTATTTTTCTTCCTGTATTAAATAAGGTGAACCAGAGGAAGTTTCCATGCCATGGCTGTTCTCGGAGTCTTTGATCTTTGCAATTAGAGATTATTAGGTGCAGGCAATACCACCCACCTTAGTGGGGGGTTATTAAATGAAATTAATTTTTGACTTTTTATTTTTTTATCAAATTTGTTGTCAATCACAATGTTTTTCCCTACATTATTAAAATCATTGCTTCGATACATCTGTCAAATCAAAATTCCGTTTGTTGATCTACATGTGTCGGGGTTTTCATTGCAATATATCAGTAGATTTTATCACAATATATTTCAACAAATCCATATTTACAATCGAACGCTACAATAAATCTCCGAGCACAAAGTTAATCATATGTACAAACTGTCAGAATGTTATACTGGACAGATGACATGTAATATTATCGTCAGCCATTGTGTGTAAAGCTATGCTATACAACAACGACAGACTCGAGACTGGAACGGAAATTCAATAAATCAGAGGGAAATATACGACCGGAGAAAATCGGATCAATTTTATCTGGACATATTGGTAAATCCACCGCCGGACAGATCAATATTACGACCGAGCCACTTAAGACTTGAAAGTACTCGATGGACATGGTTTAAATCTGAATACATGTCAGAGCGATGGATGTAAAGGAAACGGCTTCAGGGGACGGCGACAAACAACGGGTCTAATACCGCGGAAATAAAGAGCATGACTGCCGGCCATAATATACTCTTTAGTAATATTGACCAATCAATAGCTAGCAATGCAGGGACTGCGGGCCGGCTCAATTAGAACTTTTGTTTGGCAGATTTGCTGAAGTCTTCGACAGGAAATACTTGCTGAAAAGTTAATGGGAAGCAAAGAGAAAAGAGCTAGGGCTTATAGAGGGGAGATAGAAGAGGGGGTGAGAGGTGAGAGACAGTTTCAGAATTTCATCTAAGAGCTATTTCGAATTCATACCATTTGCAACAAGAGCCCAAGGGGCTTCAATATACGCCCGTGTATCTGGAATTACATTGGTCCAAATTTTAAGGTTGTTTAATAGCCTTGATTCCAATTGGTAGCTAGCCTACAATTTTTTGCTTCTGAGTATGTAACATATATAACATCTTATATTGAATGATAAACTAAAACGAGCTTAACTCTTGATAACTAGTTGACCTTGAAGCAAGAGCCGAGAGCTCACATATCCCACACTGAAATCGACAATATAGTCAAACACAAGAAAATAAGTTTTCCTGAAAATGAATTCCTTTCAGACGAGATAATTTTTCATGAAGGAAGAAGAAAGTGATGAAGTAAACCTTTGTTCTTGAGTTAATAAAGAGGTATGAAGTTCATAAAGGACCCCTCTCCCCGTTAAATTACTAAATGTATGGTTTTTATTTCACAACAGTTTAACTAAATGTAGCTGTTTCAAATGTGGGAGACAACTCCACAGGATGAATGCCATATACATGTAGGGGAGAGCATGCTGAATATTCGCTGATTTTTACATCACACTGAACTTTGACCTTGATTCTGGTGTCGCAGTGATCTTGACCATTGACCTGGATCTAAATTTTGGTACATGACAAAACGGCTACCCGTAATTTCTCAATGGACTCAAAAAATCAGGATTTTTAACAATTTCATGATTTTGGGGTCACAGAGACCTTGACCTTTGACTTTGACCTACATTTTGATATGTGAAAATATTGAGTCCCCCTAATGTATCTACTTACACGAAGAAATGTTATTTTTAATAATTTCCTGATTTTTGAGTCAATGACCTTTGACCTTCGACCTTGACTTTTATTTTGGTATGCGACATCTTGTTTCCCCCTATTGAATCCACTCAGAAAAAATTAGAAATTTTTAATGATTTCCTGATTTTTCCGTGACACTGACCTCTGACCTCGACCTACATTTGGTATGCAACACATCGTTCCCCCCTAGCGCATCCACTCACCAAAATTAGAACTGTAGATAGAAAACTGTCAATGATCAATGATTTCCTGATTTTAGGCAACAGTGACCTTGACCTCAATTTTGGTACGCGACACATCGTCTCCACCTAGCGTATCCACTTACAAAAAATTGCAACTGTGGATAGAAAACGTTCACACATATAGACCGGACACGAACACTTCAGTGATTTCCTGGTTTTTAGGCCAGTGACCTTTGACCTCTGACCTTGACCTTGATTTTGGTACGCGACACATCGTCTCCCCGTAGGGTATCCACTCACCAAAACTTAGAACTGTACAGACGGATGGACGGACGGAAACCGCCATCACATAATATGTCCGCCTTAAATCAGAGCCACGCTTAACAAAAAATCTTAAGTTCAGATCCTAACAGTTAACATATATCCTAACAGTTCATTCAGATACAGATTGGCCTGTGTTTTACATGCCAAACTAAAATAAATTTGATCACCAGTCACCTTACAGTTACACCGGCCATGCTTGGGACCAGGTTTCAGTGTTGATTTTTACAGGGTTATGGTTTATCAAGATCCAAAATACTTTAAATTTAAGCGATGGGACCCAAGAAAATGTCTGAGAAGAGGTTAGTCGGGTGGTTTACCCAGGAGTTGGTATTCACAGCTTTCACTATACATGTACATCTGGTCCTGTGTTTGAATCATTTTGTCAAGTCTCCATTCTAATAAATTTTTGGATGCGCAAATGCAATCAGGATTTGTAATCGAAGACGGAATATGAATAGCATACATTGGCATGACTGGAGGCCGAACTCCATGTTTTTGCAACACAATCCAACCAAATCCTCAGCAATTAGCACTGTCTGGCACATGAAAATGGCAGACTACAAAAACACCAGCATAAGGCATAGGAAGTAGCAATTCTGAGGGAGAAGCCGACAGCATCTTGAAATTCCATCACAAGTGGCAGATCTGTCTTCAAGCCATACTGGAATCTCATTAGACGTCATAATATATACACTGATAATACGGATAATTCACTGGAGCTCCTTGAAAACCCATCAGGTGAAGAACTTCTCTGCATGATCTCCGCCCATCTAACATTTGCTACAGTAGGACCGTCCAAACCTAGAAACAGATCTTGTCTGTATACTTTTTATCTCCCAGTGCCCTGCTGCTACGCCTTCTCGCACTTGCAAAAAAAATATGGCGAAGCTTGTTGATAAACATGCTGTGTTCACTTCAAAAGTGGCCAGATGGATTGCAGGGTTTTAAAGTCTATTACTGCCTATTTCGCCCAAGCGCGGAAGCGAAAACTGCATACCAGAATGTCAGCAGGACAGGGAAGATAGATAGCGAAGTCTTCGCAGGATTCTTCATGTATTAACACGGGATTCATTCACCTCCAGGACCCGTTGTTTCCACTACTGTCCAGGATAGAGCAGTATCTAAAGAACACCTGTTATCAACATGCTCCTTTACTGTGTAGCTTCCTTACAAATGTATTTAAAACACCTGCCACCAGACAAGAACCTAGGACTAGCTAGTTCACTTTAATTGAAATTATGAAATTTTGATGGCAGTGGATATATTGTTGGACAAATACAATTATATTGATATCACATTTGCATAATTTTTCCATACAGTGATTCAGCTGAAAATGGTTCATTTATGGTGTTGCTAGAACAACAATTTCCACAAAATAGAATAAAGACTACTTTTAATATACCACAATGGCAGAGCATATCTGTCGTTGACAGCATGGTGCCCGGGCCCCCCTCCCCTTGCCCCAGCCTCATAACTGCTGATTCTGTGAGAGTGTTTGATGTTATTATAATGTACCTCCTATAAACTGTTACATTTGTACCGTACTTTGTTAATGGTATAAGTGGTGCTGTTTTGTCGGCTGGTCTTCTGTTTGTACATTGTACTTCATTTACAAGTACGAGCTACAGAAGTCTACGGTTATTTGTAAACTGCATTTTTGGCAGTTTCCAGCTGCCTTCCATATACATGTATGGTGTAGTCAATTAATAAATATTTGGATCACAAAAATGTACATTTCCCATGGGTGTGAGAAGTGAATCGAATCGGATAACAAAAATGTAGATTTCCCACAGGAAAGAGAATGTTGTCTTCATCATTTGTGGACACACTACAACACAATTCCCCTGGACAAATAAGACCAAACGAAGATGACATGTATTGTCCAACACGAGACAATATCAGCACACACGCGTAGATGTTGGTGGCTTTTTGCGCCATACTAATTCATATATTTCAGCAATATCCCTCCCCCCCCCCCCCACTCCCAATAGCCTGCCTGGACACATGTACTAACAAAGTGTATTCGACTTGCATAGCAGACGGAGACAAGACCACAGGCCATGGGGTCCAGTGCCCTCATGTGCACCTATACTAGTGTGCAGTAGGATATCCCTTAAAGGGGTTAAAGCCTATAGGTAGTGAGTGGATACAGAAAATCTATATTAAATTCTGCTATGCATGCACCAACCTTTACTATACACACTCGGATCATATATACATGTATACACTGGTACAAATACACGTTTGAACAGCACTTAACTTGTCTTACAATGTATTTATTAAATAATTAACTTAATTACCAGGTTAATCAACGTGTAATTAAAACTCACCTTTGAGGAGTAAAGTCACAGGGTTGGTGTGTAATTTCACAGTGAATCACTGGTGTGGTAGATACCAGCTTAACTTCCCCTCTCCTGCCCAAGTATAAATGTGCCAGTACTGATAGCCTATTTAGATGTCTTGTCAGGTTGTTCAAAGGTCCAAAGTGCCTGGTGTGTGGGGCCAGACTTCACAATTTTTAAGGACACGGACACCTAATGGGCTAGATACACTACTAACACATAAACGCACTTGCACTCCCCCTTATCAAGCTTCCACCAACTCAGACACAAAGGTTTTGCTACTACACAGTACAGTAGCGAGATCTAATTTTTCCTCGCTCGGACTCTCTCCTGTGTCCTGGATTATTCCCTCCAAAGCGTCTTTTTTCTGTCTCTCTCTCTCTTCCGTAATATTATGTGCACATGTCTGGTCATGTGACTCAGAAATTGTGTGTGTCTAAATGGCACAGCATGAGTTTATCTACACACAGTACAACATCAACAGCATAAACCCCAACCTTTCAATCACATGTGCTACTCCCCTCACCTGAACCAGGAATGAATCGGCCCTGAGCCACTGTGTGAATGAACAGAGTACGGAAGAGTCTATTATTGATCCAGCCACACTACAGTGGGGGGGAGTAGGTAGGGTTTGTGGAGAAATACTATGAAATCAATCAACACTTGTACTCAAGAATGAGATGGGGGATAAGGTGTTCCCCCATCATGGATATTGCTCCCAGAGCAGGACCAAAAGCCAGCCATGTGGAACTACTGTGAAGGAGGCTCTGAATGGGGAGACCCATTTGAACTGAGAGGCCAAAACTGAGGCTCCATTGGAGTGAGTGAATAGAATTTAACGTCGCGTTCAACAATATTTCAGCTATATCACGACGAACCAACTAAGCATCACCCAGCCCAGTTGTGTTCCTGCTACTTCAAATGGAGTGGAGAATATTATGCATTACTAAATAATGTACACATGCCTTTGAATCTCATCTAAATAGAAATGTACAAGTGTGTGTCATCTGTAAAATAGGAACTGCAAATGAATATATGATAATATACTCTGCATGACATTTGCCTTGATTAAAATATGGCAGGACTGTTAGGTGATAGCTCCAAACTATGGATAAAGCGTCATGCCTTCGCTGGGAAATTAACCACTGCAGGAGTTTGATCATCTGGGTGGACTTCGTAACTCTTTCCCTCATGATGCCAGATGCTGGGCATTGTGCTTACCCCATTTAACAATGTTGTGTACTCCAACAGCTACCCCATTCATTATTGCAGACTTATTTATGGGTAAATATCGACAGCCAAACAGAAAGGGAAAATAATAAGTTTTGTTGGAGAAGAGGTAACAATCATCACAACAATATGACATCTGACATGATGTGAAATAAGTGGAACTATCACACAACAGCCAGATAATTATAACAAGAACAAACTAGTCAAAACAACCTACAGGTCGATCGGTATGAAAATCCCAAGTGAGATCTTGAGGCAAGTTACCCAAATACCGAATTTGGTGAGAACCCATTCAGATTTTTAGAAGTTTTTGTCCGGAAACAAAATTTTAACTTGGCTCCCAGGTGACACCACCTTTTAGCATACTGGCATGAAAAACAATCCCAAGTGAGATCTTGAGGCAAGTTACCCACATACCAAATTTGGTGAGAACCCATTCAGGTTTTAGAGGTTCTTGTCCGGAAACAAAATTTAACTTCGCTCCCAGGTGACACCACCTTTTAGCAGACTGGCATGAAAAACAATCCCAAGTGAGATCTTGAGGCAAGTTATCCACATACCAAATTTGGTGAGAACCCATTCAGGTTTTTCGAGGTTTTTGTCCGGAAACAAAATTTTAACTTGGCTCCCAGGTGGCACCACCTTTTAGCAGACTGGCAAGAAAAACAATCCCAAGTGAGATCTTGACGCAATGTACCCACATACCAAAATTGGAAAGAACCGCTCAGGTTTTCAAAAGTTATTGTCCGGAAACAAAGCTTTAACAAGGTTCACAAGTGGCGCCACCAATAGCTGGGTCGGTGTGAAAAAATAATCCCAAGCCAGATCTTGAGGCAAGGTACCCACCTACCAAATTTGGGAAGAATCTGTTGAGGTTTCCAAAAGTTATTGTCCAGAAATAAAATTTTAACTGGACTCCCAGGTGGTGCCATGTACAGTACAAGGCAGAAATATCTTGATGCTAAACGCGAGTTAAAAAAATCATTTTCGCGACTATAATTTATTAATCTCAATCGGAAAACGCGCCTCAATCGCGCAAAAACAAAAGCATAATCGCGACTGAGACGCGTCGACCGCTCGCCGTCACTGCTACCATCGGCCGCTTTAACACGTTGACGCGTTTACAGAAAACAGTCGGGTCGAAAGCGCGTCTTCCGAAATTTACAGTCGCGACTCCTTCAATAAACTAGCGTGAGTCAGTCTCGATTACTTCGCGTTCTACTCGCGTTTAGCATCAAGATATTTCTGCCTTGTACTGTACATGTATGCAGATCCGCAGAAGACAAACAGAAGTGTCCCTGTATGGCCTGTTTAAATTCAAATTTGATAGGCAATTCCAAGGTACATTTTTCTCATTTACAAAGCAATATCACCACTGCTTGACATTCAGAGTTCATAAAACACCTGGGTACTTGATGTGGTTTATCTGGCTATCTACATGTGCATGTACATGTAGGACACAGCACAGTAACTTCCCTGTTGGAAGAAATTATCCCACAGGTCAAGAGGAATGACAACACAGCTAGTATTTAAAATACGGTAATTTCCCTATTAATTCACCTTCCAAATTTAATTCGAAAACGGCCGATTTTTCCCCTGTCGTGATTTTGTCCATCCTAATAAAACGAAAACGGGAGCATTTTCAATATACCCGTGAAACAATAAATTCGAACATTCCCGTTTTCGCCACGGAGTTCGTGCCGATGAAAGTAAAGTGAATATGTTACTAGAATCTCGTATAGTATATCGCTGTATGCTATTATTTGTAAACGCAGAGAAACAACAGGGAATGGTACAATATAATCAGACTGAATTACTATTACTTACAGTCTATAAGGAAAAAAATTGATTCAATTAACTCTGCAGTCCTGTAATTTCATCCTAACTTGATCGCGTTTCGCCGCAGTCGGGTAAAATATATATATGGTAGCCGCCCGCACGTGGCCTAGTGTCTGCACACGGCCCGCTATTGAATCATTCTTCAGTTTCCAGCTTTCGTATATCAAATATCTTTTTTTCAACCAGCATTCCTTTATTTGAAAAACACGGTGAATATTTTCCGAGAAAGCAGAACTGCGTGCGAATGAATTCTGTTTGAACGGAACATAAAAATCACCGACAACGATGGTCGACGTGACACGCTCTTAGGAAATTTTCATGGCGCTCCTTTTCTGTTCAAGTCTTCACGGTGGTTCATCGTCCCTCATTAATTCATGTCCCCTTTAACTTTTATACGTTGGTGATTAAATAGAATACATTTTATGCTAATATATTTTCAGATGAAACCGGCTGTCGATCTGACCTGCATGGAGTCAACAATCGCATGCCGCGGTTATAATTTGGATATTAGTAGTGTTTAGAATTTTGTTTTAAAAAAATGGAATAAATCCATCCACAATATGGTTCTCAGTACTGCATGGACAAAATCATCATGCTATTGAACATATGAATATATTTTATAACTTTTCTCAACTAGATTCTCTGAAAGGCTGAATTAATTTCACTAAACCGTTGAGAAACGGGATTGTACATTTGCTGAGCTTTTCGTCATGATTCTCCGATCAGAATACAATCACAACTTACATATATGATCTAATTTACGGGTTAAATGAAATGTCGATTTCTGTATATTTCCTGAAGTGGATCAGGTTATATTTACTGAGTGTATATTTATAAATTATGGAAAAGCTACAGTCGGGCCAAATCTCAAACCAGAAAGACGATCGGATGCAGGTAAAAGTTTTTCTTTTCAAGAATTAAACATTGTTGAATGACTTGATTTTGAGTCGGCAGTCATATATTGTGAAACAGGAACTTTCAATCATGTGATATTATTGAAATTACCATGCAGTTTATGTGGAATACGAACAACTGAACGGCAGGCAACAGGCTCAAGTGAGTGGTGACGATTTGATACAAAAGTGTAAAACGGATGCATATATGAGAATACAGCACTTTATTTTATTACAGGAGCATTACGATAACAATATATAACATAACATGGTATTTTCCGCAGAAAATCCAAGAAAATCTTCATCGTCAGAGTCGACCAACTGAAACCCAGGGATAGTGTTGGGGTTGTGACACTGGCCATAAGGCAAAACACACAGGTCTGCTTATTTAGATAATTAGATAAACTTAAAATGAAAAATACACCTATGGTTTAACGCAACATAGACAGGAAATCACACAGTTGACAAACGTCAGTTTTCCCCACCAGGGGACAAAAACCAATTTTGCGATGTGAAGCGCCGACAACAATCATCTCGGCATGTGCTCTGTTTTGTTCAAATATAGTTATCATAAAGACTTACCTCTTTCCCGTTTAGTTAAATATTTTATTGTTAATGAAAATACTTCTTATGAATACCCACGAACTTACCGAAATTCCAGCAATAAAAATTCTTTGGAATTACACCCCGCATTTTTACACTGTAAGAATCAAAACATCGCTATCGCCATTCCATTACTCTAATTCTAAACAAATTTGAGGAACATTTAAACGGCAATAGGTAAAGTTTCTGAGATGAGAACCTACCAGTAGCTAATTAATATTCAGAACGATATCATACTTCGACCCCATACTTTTAGTAAAATGTTACAGTTCTGGTACCGTAATAGATATTCTCATACTTGAAACAAACAAATCGAAACCTGTATTTCGTTTCATAGGTCCGGGATATTTATTCAAGTCCTGGATGGTGTGTGTAAAATCATGCACAGTGAAGACCAAAAAGTCTATGGCAGTTCGCTTATCTGTCTAAAGCTTCGTGATACAGGCCTAGACAAATTTGCCGTTGGTTCATTTTCAGGGTTCACAACAACAACGTTGACATACTGAACGACTCGAACATGGAATACTCTAATATGTGTATACATGTAGTTTTATATTTCCAGAATATTCTTTCAATTCCATGTCAGTTAGGTTTCATAATATAGATCATAGCTAATTCTGAACAAAAAGGAAGGAATACGTTCAATGTTTTGGCCTACTTTTACGATGTTATTATGGACGCGAATTTACGGACGTCATCTCAAAAATCTGCATGATCTTGCTGAACTCGATCAATATGGTTGACTTCCTCGAATAAAATTAGACGCCTTTATCAGGGTAGAGGAGATTTTCTGACATCATACACTGCCTTTTATGGAAACTATGATGAGATATCAAAGTTAATACACGGTAATAAATACGATCACTACGACCACGGCAAAGCGGTCCGCCATTTTGGATCTTCCGTGAAAATCGGCGCGACATTTAATTCGAACACTCGCGTTTTTCTGGAATTCGCTCGACAAATAATTCGAAAGTAGCCAATTTTTGGAGTAGTGAGTTTCATCACTACATCGCGAATTAATAGGGAAATTACCGTATGATAAATCTATTTGTGTATCTAAGAAATTTCTCTCTGTTCAATGGAAGTGTTGATAAGTATCTTTCAATGGGCTTCTTGTATGGACATTGAAATTTTGGACATTTTGTAACAAGTATATTTATCTCGCTCATCTTTGTGAAATGCTTTCAATGCTCTCTACATGTAGTTCGACAAGAGTTTATCAATGAGAAAGGCCAAACAAAGACTTTATTTGTTTCTGGTGAAAGACCTTTGAAAAAAAGTGGTGCAGTGACACAGCTTTTTGTTCTTTATTTTGTAATTTTTTTCTGCATTCTGGATGAACCCTGATTTAGAACAGTGATGTAAGTTCTGTCATACTGTAGTATGTTTTAAAGTTTTTCAAAAATACTATTTCAACCCCTAACAGCCTGTTAGAGACAATGATTGGTGACTCTTGCCTTGACTAGAGAATTATTGATGTACAGTTTAGGATGACATGCGTGCTGATCAGAAACAAAAGGTTTTATTCCACCTACATGTAAGGTTGAAATGTCTTTTCTTCCTGTTCTAAGACCATCAAACGTATCGTGATGCAGCATTTTAAATTGAGTTTTCTTACATTACATCGGATCTAATGTCTTGCCTCAAATTTTGGAACATTAATTTCCGCACACCATTCGAACATCTAACAGTCTTCTTTTTTGAACAATTGATAGCTCATTTCTGACAAACTCAAGGTTGGTACCCACTCACAGTATTCAAGGGAGATAACTTTGGCTGAGGTACCTGCTTCAGAATGACGTGTGCCACATGGTATACCAGAAACACTTGAGATTAGATATCAGAATCTTTTTCAGCAGGATATAAATAGATACTGAGATAAAGATAACAATACACAGCACAAATAATTATTGTAACTGCAAATAATTATGCTCATTAACGGATGTATAAAGACAGTCAAATGATGATGGAACATAGTTCTCCAGTCTGCTGAGGTAAAAAGGGCTCAACCTCAAATTCAAAGTAACTGCATGACACATGAAGGGTGGGGGGAGGGGGGGAGTTTGGCTTAATGTCACACTTAAGACATTTTCGCTCATATGGTGACAGTCAGTTTGAATGGTAAGAGAAAGCTGGAATACCCAGAGAAAACCACCTCCAGTTGATGTCAATGGTAAACTTTCACACATGCACCAACGGGTCTCGAACTCGTGCCTGCATGTTCAGGGGTGCGAGGTCAGTGATCACCAGTGAAGCGGCCACATGATACATAGAGCTGCAGTCTCATACTTTAGAGAATTCAGGGTTTAACATAGCCATGAAACAGTACAAGGGAAGGAACTCTGTGGAACTGACAGAACAACAAATGAAAGTATTTTAAGGTACATTTGAGAGGGGTGGGGAGAGCATATATACATAATATCATGTAATGGAACATATTATGAACAATCAATTGGGTTGAAGATCATCTGGAGACCCAACTTGACGCAGCAGGTTAATGTACGTCATCAAACTGGCTTATTTTACATGTAAGCTTGGTTTCCCCGAAGATCATGTATTTCCAGGATTTTAAAAGATAGGAATCATTTTCTGGTAAACATTATTTTCAACTGATCATGATTGTCTAACATGCCAATAATTTGTGTCGTTGTACCATGTGAAAAGGTCTTGATGTTTCAGTGTGGGAATGAAAAATGGCAGGTGTAAAACTGCAAGCTTATCAAAGTTTATTGTGCACAATGGTAACTTTTAGTCACTTTCCTATTCCTCTTTCATTGAAATTTGGTCTCTTGATTTACTGCAAAATCAAAACATGAAATTCGTGAAATATACAAGTGTTAATTTATATACTTCCTCACACCGCTGAAGTGGCATGGGTTCAAGCCCAGCTGGTCCATGTGTGGACGGTCATGGACGGTGGTTCTCTCCGGGTACTCCAGCTTCCCTCAGCAACCAAACTGACTGTCACTACAGTACGCGCAAGAACTAAGGGTTGAGAAGACGCGACCGGCGTGCGTCCGCTCTGCGCCCGCCCCGCGTCCGCCTCGCGTCTGCTCTGGGACCGCGACCGGGCGAAGCCTAGAGCTCGGCCGCAACCAGGTGCGTCCGGACGCGTCCAGACGCAATTGAATTCATTGTCATACAAAGGACTTCAAATGTCACTGAGCAGTTTCATTTATATTACTCATTCTGGTCAAATTGATTACCTAGAATCTGTTGTCTAATTAATGTGTTTTGTACGATATTTATAAAATTTATCTGCCATTGTCCGCATTTTATTTGCCTGCATAAATGCATAACGCTAGGCTATTTTATGTGGTATCACTTATCATTACACGGAAGGATTTCCGACTTCAAGAAAATAACAAAGATCGATCTTCATTATCCTCCGATTCACAGAGATAAATGTTTTCTTCTTCCTATTACAATCAACTTTATATTAGATCTAAAAACAATTTTATATGCTCTAAATTCGAATGAAATCTTTCACGACGTCTTCACGAAGAAATGCTTCCTCCGAGGTCCGTGTGCTGTCAAAAGCAACAAGAACAGCAGGGAAATCTTCGGCCTTCAATTTTGCATTCCGGTTTTCTCGTGCAAAAAGTTGAAGGCTTTATGCAAGAATTTCTTCCATTCACTCTAGATCTGTATTCTATTTGCGTTCCACAACATGATCTGTTATGAAGGCGACTGTAAAAAGGTTTATAAGTTTGGGCGATATGAGGAAAGAAAAAGTTATTCAAAATTGTTGAATACTATTTTTTTTATCAGAATTTATATTAACCTTACATATTTTTCTGTGCTATCGGTAAAATTATCTTACATCCTTCTCGTTTATTATCACATTACACAAATTTTTAGTATTAACTGTAAATATTTAGGAATAATGTTGAACTAATTTCATGTTAATTTTTTATTTCAGATACTCCCGAAAAATTCTTTTTTTAATGTTGTCTTTGTCCTGTTATATACAGTGCCGCCTCGCCATAGCGCGCCTCGATAAAACGCGAATTCGGATATAACGCGCACAATTTCTTGTCCCCCAAAATAAAAATCAAAAAAAAAAATAATTAAGAAAAAAAAAAAAAAATCAAAAAACTCGAACACTGTTGTTAAAACATAACTCACGAAACACCAATTGCACGACGTAAATAACCTGTTGATTGTGCGTGTATTTGTTTTGTGTTCAGGCCTAAAGCTACTGTACCGGAATGGCCCACCTGTGGTACAGGCGACCACGTGGTAAACAACAACACAGTCATCAATGTGAACTTTGGTGTGCTAGATAACAAGTTGTAGCATGCCGAAAGACTGTTAATTAATTAAGAGAGACCGTCAAACTTCTGAGCACACATTGTCATTAAGCAATCAGGATAAACTGTTAATCCCGTGAAGGTGGGAAATTTCAATATGTCGCTGTTTGTTTTTGTCGCGGGTCTCTTGAGTAGGGCTTATCTGCAGCCCTCTTGGCCGGTCTTAGGTAGGGATAGGCGCAGATTCCCAGTGTGATATTTTAATCTTCTCACGGTAAATCTCTTGTCTCTCAAAAAAAATATATATTATACAATTTGGATTTGGTCTTTCCGTGAGTTTGGAATGACGTAGAATAATATAAAAAAATGCCCGAAATATATTTTCAACAACACGCATTATTCAAGGGAGACAACTTCGGAATGAATGGCTATCCCGCGATCACCTGCAGCCGAATGCTGCTGCCAGAGAGCATCATTCGAATCGGTACTTTGTGACATTTGCGTACATTCGCTGGGAACTCAGAAATAAATTAATTACCAATTTGAATCTAGAAGGTTAGTAAAATTACCGCTATGTTAGACCATGGACTCTACAATAAATTTATTGTAGAGTCCATGGTCAGACTGTCTAATCACGTCACATTTGGCATGAAAATACAGCACCCCATCAGCTTTGGTGCGTCAGTGACTCGGTATCTTGCCGTTGACAACGATCTTTTTACAAAAGAAACAAAATCACAAAACAGCTTGTTCACGTTTTATTTTGAAAGTGTTAAGAATAGGACAAAACAATTTTCCCGGATATAAGCCTCCCAAGCGTTACTGCCTGCTGTTAAGCTGGGTTAACAACGCCACGTGTGCCTCTGTAAAAGAACAACAACAACAACAACATCAGCTTGGTATTTTGACAATTCATTATAACGCGATTATCCTATAACGCGGTTTTAAATTAGGGGACAAAACATCGCGCTATGGCGAGGCGGCACTGTAGTTACTTGAATTGACTTCTGTTGTTGGAAACTTTTTTTAGTTGAAATCTTTGAAATTTACATTCTCTCGGCATGTAAACTACAATTTACAGTTTTAGTATTTCCGAAATTATGTTAGTGCATGCATAGCGAAAGCTCTGTGTTCACTAATCTTTTCACACGTTTTTTTCTGAATTCTTTGACTAACAGCATGCATTCGTCCAACTACTGCCAACGAATTAAGGTAAGTAATAAATAAATCATCGTGGGACTGGTCATGCAGGAACAGGTGACGAGACTGGATTCTTTCTGTCATACCGGGCACGGTACCATACGAAGACAGCAATGGATATTCAGGCACGGCGGAAGCAATTCATGATTGGTAGGGCTACTATCACAGCACAACTAGGCGAGGGTCCAGGGGCCGCGTAGGCCCCGGAAGCTCCAGGGATCTTAAATGGCCGGAGAGGCATTCTAGCGTATTTCCGAGCAATAAAGCAAGAAATCCTCGCCCGTGTAAACTCCATTTGTGTTGCCTGTTTTCCCAACTTTTTAAAAAATATTCAGCGTCAAGCAAAATGACGGTCGGAAGAATAGATAATTTAAATATATATCAATCCATATATATATTCAATCCAAAGGTTCATTAAGCTTCGATCATGTCACTGGCACAGAGATTTTTCTACTTGTTGGGGAGCCTTTTGTCTCCTTGTGATTCATGTGTATTGAAAATTCTACTGCCGCCAGCGAACGTTCAACTTCTGCGCTACCGGTACGTAGGCTAAAAACTTACCTCGGTCCACTGCATATGCTCGTGTATGTCCATAGGAAAGAACCGATTCTCATTGTTGACGAATTCATTCGCTATATCAACCAATGTGATGAAATACGTACAACTTGGTTGATATACATGTAGCAAAGGAAGTCATCAACAACGAGAATCTGAGGCGAATATTTGGTCGATTTTTGGAGTAATCATGCAGTCATAATTGACTGGTTATTATAGCGTGTACCAGAGCAGCATTTACGAGCACAACTTGTAAATCATGTGAATAAGCAACGATGCCTCTCATGGTTATAACTTATCGGAAATTAAAATCTGATTTCAATACAGATATAAAACATTTAAAAACAATGTTAGTATTTGTTATCAAATCAAACCTGCTATCAATGTATTGCCATATTCCTCCATTTTGGAGATCTCCTGCAAAGAAATTATCTCCCCTGATCGTCTCGTCGATCGTCCGCTAGGTGGTGTGTTCTCCGCGCATGCCCTTCCTCTTTTTCCCATGCTGTGCAAGACCTGTTTTGTGTCAAGGCCGAGCAAAGAGGGGAGGATGGGTTGGGCAAATCAGATTGATAGCAGGTTTGATTTGATAACAAATACTAACATTGTTTTTAAATGTTTTATATTTGTGTCTCAAATCTTAACCTGCTATCAATGTATTGCCAGACTCCCAACAGAGGAGGTTGGGTAGCCGGTCTTGTGTCTTGCTTTTGGGTTGAGCGGAGCACGCCTTGTTCTGATTTTGTAAATCTAATATGCCTAGTAATATCCTGATAATTCCCGTGTCGTATAGAGGCGTAGGGAGTTCAAGGAATTACAAGTAATACGGCGAGAGGTGGACTCTGTTCCTACCCTTTGCTCGTATACTTGGCTAGATAATCAGATGCCATCGTGATGCCTTGAAGTCCCTTCGTCTCCGACATGGTCTGCTTCTTCATACTTACTGGAATTGTCGGGATCTTGCTTGAGCGGCGCCCCCCCTTTTTTTGATAGGAGTAGTGGACTATGCACTGGGCTGTAGCTGTAGGTCCAGCGTAGTCATCCTATCTGTCTGTACAGACATGTCTGTAGATAGAAGCCAGCAGGAGTTGAATTGATCGTCCAACCGCAGGTGTCAACAATATCGTTCAACGATAAGTTTTCCCCAAAGTGGCCCGGACGTCACACTGGCTCTAGTCTTGTGAGACGATGTCTTCATAAAGGAGGAGGAGCGTCGATGGCGAGTTGGTTAACCCAGTCGGCAGTCTTCTTCAACCCAAACGGTGATCATGAACTAGTGATGTCAGCCGATGGGTCTGTTTAGAAGTGATGAGAGAAGAGACAGCTGGAGCCCCTTGTCGGTTCTGTAAAAGAGTGCCACAGGGCTCTGACTGGATATAAAAACCTATTCTCCTCCAGCAGGCCGACGAAATCTGTCAGTGCTGGAATCTGGTACAGTCTTTGGACGCCTGGTCCCTGACGTGTGGAATCGTTCTTGATGACGAAATCCGGGATCGGATGAAAAGATCTGGTTGACCAGTCTGTCATCCATGTCAGGGAACTGTGTTCCACTGCGTGAAGCTCTGATTGTGGAGTGAAGGCTGTCAGGAAGCTGTCTTGTAGGACAGGGCCTTGACTACAGTTGACTGTACTGGCTCAAATGGTGGGCGTAAGAATGCCCTAGTACCACATCCAGGTCCCCTTGGGTGATAGTTGACGTGTTCGGCGAGACTGTAAGGCGAAGACCATGGAAAGCCGAAATGCTGGAATCTTGTCCAATGTCGATTCCGGAGGTCAACTTGACAACCCTGGATGATGCTGAGTGATACCCCTGTGTAATGCTTGGCTGAGATTCCCTGTCCTGATACAGATGTAGAAGGAAAAACAGCTGTTGCTGGAACAGAAACAGTGTTGGCCACAGGTCCTCTACCATAGTACATTCTCCGGGCTTGATGCGACTGTACAGTAAATAGTAGCTTGCTGCTGTCATTGTCTGTACAATTGGTCCTGGAGAAAAAAACCCTGGTCTGCAAAGGAATTCTGGATCGTTAGCAGACGTGGGGGTTCGGCCGTTGCGGGTCCCGGTGCCTCCGTAGAAAAAGTGATCTTCCGGTTGTAGTACCCTGTAGGACTTGGAGGAAGCTGTCAGCGGTGACCCTGAAGTGATGTGAAACACGTGGTGTTGTGACATGGTACTGCTGATACTGTGCTCCTAGGACCAGTGCTGATGTTTCTTGAAACAGTGACTGGGATCTTGCTCCCCCCAAACTTGACGCAGCTGACGACCGTACTGAAACGTTCGTAATCAATGCTGATGTGTTGTGCAACCGCAACCGCAACCTCCAAGGGGGGACTGCCCTCTTAGCGCAGATATCCCTAAGGAAGATGATGCGTTGCTTGTCTGTCGTGGTATCCATGTGCCGGCTATCTGTTGCTGGACTAATGGACCCCTCCAAGCTGTGAAGGCCGCATCGGTGAATGTGAACTTCTCTGTGCTCGGTTGAAACTGGATCCGGCATCGCCACTCTGGAAGGAGGTGAAGATGTTCCGGGACGAGCATCCTTAGATTGCTTGTTCTTGCCCTCAGGTACAGTTGTAGTTGAGAACTGTAATGAGGAGTACCTGGAGCTGGCCAAAACTGTGCTAGGTCCCGGGTGAGTAGTAGACTGCACCTCCATCCAACGGTCCTCCGGGTCATGGCGTTGATGGTCTGGTTCCAGGTGCAGGTTCCATATGCCGGAAAACTGCCTGACACTTGAATGTAGTATTCTCCTCCTTTCTACATAATCCGTGGGGTCCCTGGAAACATCCCTGGACCGCCGTGATCATCGAGGAGAAACTCGGAAAACGCCCTCTGGAACGCCGAAAGTAACGACAACCGGGAGTCGGAGTCCAATTCCTGTAGTGTCGAATATACTCAGTAGGTGTCCGGCTCCGTCGCCTGGTCCGGTCTCTACTGTCATCCTGCTGGATGCTGGAGTCCCAAGTCTGTTCCGGAGTCGGAATCCGCATTTCGGATTAGAGATGACTTGATCCCCGTGTCCTATTCCGGTGTCCGGGTCCGTGTTGACTTGGACGGAACCTCAGTCTGAAACTAGGCTTGCCCACTGTAGACTGGATGTCTCGCTCCCAAAGAACGGGTTTAGTCGAGCCCGACTAACCGTTTTCTCCGAGATTTAGATTCCCTTGATCACGATCTCGGGTGTAGATGGAGTCCGAGATTATCCGATGAAGAGTAGGATCCGGCTCTAGAAGACTGAGGATGATCGTCAGATGAAGTGTCGGGACTTGGAGTAGACCTCACGTAAGGACTGACTTCTTCGACGAAAACTTGACACAGAGTGACGCTGATCTTCTATATCATCAGGGTCGACCGTCTACAATCAGGTGAGTAAAGACTTGAAGCTTGGGAAGGATGAAAGGATGACTAGTGGTTTGAAGGTGAGGCTGAGAACCATCAATTCCGACTAACGAGGTTGCCCCTGCCCCGGTCGGAAGATTCCCTCTTTACCTTGGAACTGTCCTCTCTTGTAAGGGCGAAAACTACTCTGAGCATCTAGCTTGGGTTGCCCGAGTTCTGACAGGAAGACCGTCCGTGGCGACCTCCTCTGTTAGAATTTGCCTTTGCCTTGTCTTTACCGGAAAGGCGTTGTGTCAGTGCCCCGATCATCCGTGATGTCTTGTCATCATTGACGGTGGCCATGGCAGTCGGAAATAGCTCTGTCGAGTGGGTAACTTGACGCCAGTAGTTGTTGAGGTAGCTCTGTGTTGACGGAGTCCAAACCCTGATTCGGGGACACTATCCCGTCCGGTGAGCTTGAAGGAGCCATATTTCTGTCTGACGTCAGGGTCCTGTATCAACTTGATTTAGCTGTAAGGAGCCAATCGGTATATGAAGTAACACTATGTTGGGTTAACATCATGTTCTGTACCACACAGACTTGTCTTGCTTGAAGTCCAACTGTCGGTGCCTTGGTACATCCCAGAAGTCCGTCTAAATCCCGGTCCAACTTCGGAGACTTGAAAGGTAGATGATCTCCATACAGGACGAAGGTCTTGTAGGGTCGGGTTTCCGGAACGCAGGTTCCCTGAATGACTCCGGCGATGGTGCGCATGTCACAGAATCGTCTTCTTCAGAAGGCTTGTCCAATCCGTAAAGCGATGTCGCTGTTAGCCGTCTTCGCTTGCGGGGTGGATCATCTGACTGCTTATCTAGCCATCATCCGGTCTAGTCATCTGTGGAAACCAGGACTCAGCGTTGCCATCTAGGCTTCAAATGATAGCTTCTCATTCTCCTCTGTTTCCGCTTCTTGACTGGAGAAACGGGCGTTGCTGGAGGATGACGGGATCGTCTCGTGTCACAGACATCTGATGATGAAATGCCGGCAGTGGCAGGAAGCTGTACTGCTGGAAGGTGACTGCGTCCCGTAACAGCACTTGACTCCAAAGGAACTTGAAAAGATAAGTCTTGATCTTAAGTCCGAGTCCGGATCCGGAATGCTGATCCTTGAGCCGGTCTCTGCTCTGGTAATCCCGATAACTGTAAGGTGGTGTCCGACTCCAAAGTTGAAGTTGGAAGTTGACTCTCGGAGCTCTATATAAGTCCGTTTCAAATGGTCGGGATTCTGTCTGTGTAGAGTCGTGACCCGTAGTCCCGCAGATCGTGTAAGGCCGTGCTGGCCTAGCGTCGGGGTCCAGGGCCGTGATGTCTCGGTATTCCGGCGCCCTGTATAGGGTCGTGATGTGCCTGGGTGCCGTCGCTCTAGAAGTCTCGATGCTCTGTGTAGGGCCGTGACTTCTCGGAGTCCCGATGTTCTGTGTTGGCCGTGAAGTCTCGGAGTCCCGGTGCTCTGTATAGGCCGTGCCCTCCAGGGTCCGGGTCCATGTCTCTGACTTCCTCGAAGATGAGTGATGATCCCGATCTGTGCTCCGAACTGTAATGTTGTGCACTGCACTGCGATACGGCACTAGGCCGCGGTCAGGTTCGTGGACTTGTGTCTTCTCTCGACTTGCGAAGACTTGGATGAACGGGAGCTGACAACGTCTTCTCCCATGAAGCCAAACTTGACTTGACTTTAATCTTCAGAGAAAGCTGCGAAGACTTGCTGACTATGTCTTCTCCGATGAAGCAAATCTTGACTTGACTTTAATCTTCAGAGAATTCTTCGGCCTTCGGGAATGCGGCTTGAATCCACCGCTGTACCACCGAAAATCCGGCGTAGACGAATAAAGCTGAAATCCCGGTATCGTTGTGATGAACGGCTGTGTTCCCGGGATCTTCATGCTGTAGTACGGGTCCGAGCTGTCTCCGGAACCGTGGTGTAGCGTTCTGGATAAGTCCGTCCTGAGTAATCCGTACTGTGTAAGTCCGTGACTTCTATGTGCGGCTTCACGGTGTTCTGGATAAGTCCGTTCCCAATAGGTCCGTGATCTGCTTGCGCCGGGGTACGACTTCGAACTCTGTATCTGTCCATGTTATGGCCCAGAAGGTTCACCAGTAGCCGGGTCTGTGCATCGGTATCGGAGTATCGTGCATCGGTATCAGAGTACCGTCGATCTGTATAGTCTTGAATTCTCTCGGTATCCCGGTAGTCCCTGTAGGCTCTTGGCTTGACGGGGTCTCGGAGTTCTGCATTGGGCCGTGATTTCTCAGAGCCATGGTCCCGTATGCTGATCTAAAGTCCGTGACCTCTTAGATGTGGACTCCCGGTGAGATGTAGACTCTCGGCGTACTGGATAAGTCCGTTCTTCATAGGTCCGTGTCGTTTCCTGTTCTGGGGTACGGCTCCGGACTGCAGTCCCATCTCTGGAAGGAACCTCTCTCTCCGATGGTCGGGTCCGAGGTGCTCTGGAGTCGGACATATAAGGCCGTGACATCTCGGGATCTCGGTGCTCCGTGTAGGTCCGTGGCTAAACGGACTCTCGGTGTACTGTATAAGGCCGTGACATCTCGGAGCCGTGGTCCCGGTGTACTGTGCGGGGCCGAGCTGTGCTGGTGTCGAGGTCCCGATCCGGCGATCGAATCCGTGTCTTAGACTTCTCTTGGTAGTCCCGGAGACTTGGATGAATGGGAAACTGTTATCCAGGTCAGTGGCCGCTCTCCGGAGTTGACTGCGTCGGCCATAGGATAGCTATGCCAGGTCACGTCGGTCCCAGTCTGCACATTCACGGCATGTCACTTGACTGTAACACACCTGTGCCCTGCACTTGAAACAAAGAAGTGCAAGTCTTTAACTGGTTAAAACTGACGACATGATTCGTTTCTTTATTATTCTTTATAGTTTGGGTGACTACGTTAGTTCATAATGAACTCACGGGAGAAAAAAATAACCCTAGGGTGCGTCTATAACAACCAAAAGTTACTGTTTACAGGAGCTCTTTCAAAACACGTCTTGCTACCAAGACTGCAAAGGAAAAAGAGGAAGGGCATGCGCGGAGAACACGCCACCTAGCGGACGATCGACGAGACGATCAGGGGAGATAATTTCTTTGCATGAGATCTCCAAAATGGAGGAATATGGCAATACATTGATAGCAGGTTAAGATTTGAGACACAACTATAGGTGTTTTCGCGTCACTCTATCAGTTCTTTGTCTTTCTCTGTCTAATTTTTTGTTTCGTGTGTGTATGTGTGTGTGTTTTTTTCTGTTTTTGCTGAAAGTAATGGTCCCTCCTGCTCCACCGTCCCGGTACCATAGCACAATTAGGCGAAGGTACTAGTCACCTAAGACTGCGAACTGTAAAGAGCATGTTGATGAATGTTTTCATGTGATTGATAAAATAAATATGAAGAATATGCTTTTCTTTTCATCACCTTATTTTGTCTTCTTGAATTCTTTCTTTATGATTTTGTGAACCTAAAAGTTGCTAACCAATGTCGGTAATAAAAACTAGAGATTTGGCTGCCCCAATAATGCTGGACAGTTGTAAATAGTTTTAGTTGTGCGATAGATATGCGACACAGAAAATTCATTTTACTATTCATTTCGAAAATACGTATTCATTGAAGTATTTTTGCGTTGACATCATATGAATTTTAGAAAAGTTGGCCAAATTATTGGGGGGGCTTCAGCCCCCGTAGCCCCCGCGGCTCCGCCGTGCCTGATATTGAGAGTCAGTCAACAACAATCTGAATTACATCAGTCCACGGAGACGCGACTTCGTAAATCTATGGAGATTGGCCTTCGTCAGCCCACTGAGCCTTGGCTCCATCATCACACCCGTCGGCCAGTACTCCAACCCCACGACCCTGACCCCAAAAACTCGACAGTCAAAATGAGAAATATAATTTTAAAACAATAAAAAATGCGTCTGCTCTTTATCGATAAGATATATCGTCAGTGGGGCAATCGTCAATCATTATGCTCATCCAGTTGTACTAAGGGGAAAACAAAAGCAGCTGGTCATTGAATATAGAACCTCATCCCAGATATCGGACATATCACCAGTTTTCTGAAGGAGTTCAAAAAGTTCTTTGAATATGGTGCTAATGCTGTTATATGAATTAGATCTTTGGATTATGAACTCGGAAATTCTTTAATGGACGACGGCTGAACATTGAATGCCGGACTAGACTATTGTAGTATATTATGAGAAGGGGGGGGGGGGGAGGAGGGAGAGAGATACAGAGATAAATTTGATGTCCAGAGTTACCAATAAGACAATTCCCATACTACGATTGGTATTGTCTGCAAGCGTTCACGGTACATCGTGACTCGAGGAAATATATAGTCTGATTCCACGAGAGTGTATAACATCGTGTCGTGGATCTTGATTGTCAGCCATACAAATATTTATTTTTTCACTTCATTCTGTTGTTACTCGAGCATCAGTAATATTACTAAGATGTAGGAGGAGATAAAACAGTTATTTCGTAGTTCTGAAAGAGTTATAGTTTAACAAATCGTACTCTGGAACCGTAATGCCTTATCTCGACATCATATCTTCAATGTTAAAGGCATGTATATTTCTGCATTGATTTGTATTTATAGAAAAATTGTGGATCCGATTTACATGATAATACACGACGTACCTTGTTGCCTACAAAAACCAAGACTGGTCTCTTTCACTGCTATATTTCTAACAATATATGAGCTATAAGTCATCTGAAGATTTGGGGTCAAAACTAATTTAACAAAAAACATTCTGATCTTCATCCCAGATGTGTCTCGTAACCCTTTTTCCTTTCGTGTTGTGAACTTACATGTATGTCTTCCACATATTAAAATTTGACGTTTTATTAAAAGCCACATCTGAATGTAAACTGATGCTGTGTATTTCATAAACTTATTTCTCGGTTGAAGCGGAGTGACCAACGCCAGGATTTATATTTCCAAATTCAGATTTTGAATTCAGATTTTGCGCAGGTAACAAAAATTTGCACGTAAACCATGCAGTTCTCGTGCATAAGCAGGCCCATCTGCCTAAAAGCGCCCACATTTGGCTGATTAATCCCTTAGGATGAAATACTCAACATTTGAACAATATCTGTGTTCCAAAGTGTCCCTATAATCAACTGCGGGATTTACCGATATTGAAACAGGAATTCCATATGAAAATCATACGGATTTGATATTTTTGGAACATCATGATGTCTTGTCGGCATCATTGAGAACTGTTGACCGCTAGTTTTATGTATACTATTATTTATTCCTTTAATTTGATGCTAATGCAATTATATGAATTTGGATCATGGACGCGGAAATTCTTCAATGGTTTACTACGGCTGAATATTGAATGACGGACTAGACGCTTGCATATAAATATTGAATATATTGTACCCACGTTGCGAACCGTATTCATATATGCTGCATATCGTAGCTGTACAGTATCCTATAAAATATACCAGCTAAGCCACGAAGATTGTATCAGGGTAACTAATTCTCAATGGAAGGAATTATGGACCTTCTCAGTTAAGAGAACATATTCAGAGATCATCTGATGATACATGAAGTCCAGAAATGCATGTGATCGCATCAATACCATGGCCGAAATGTTGGACAGATATTTCATTGTCACTCCACCCTGACATCATTGTACCTGTTAGAAATAAAGAGAAAACAATTGAGAGACGTTTGGCTGAAGAGAATACAAGAACAGTTAGATCACATTTAATTAATGCCATTGATGATTACGGACAAAATGCAGTAGACGGAGGAAGGGAACAGGCTGGCGGAGCTACAGCTTTGTTGAATGACGGAGTCGCCACTCCATTGACGTCCAGGCTGTCGGCTCCATAGAGGATATCGTGGATTCTATAATAACTGTGAATTCTGCCTTCGCCACATTTTCTTGCAGTTGTCTGCCAAAACGCCTCCTTGGTAATTTGCTTCTGATTGTGACTATTACCGAATATTTGAAGTATTGGTGACCCATGAAAGGCTAAACTTGATCGGGAAAAGTGATGTTTTCAGTGTACACAAATTCTTCTTTTTTTTAAATTCGCAGGAGACATACAAGTCATAATGGATATACTGTGGTTCCATCCGAGTTGGGGGGAAAAAGAATGAAAAGGTTGAAAAGTTCAATTTAAGCACATGTATGTAATAAACAATTAAAAGTATATTGGTATGGGGAAAAGATCAGAATGCAATAAATTGATGGATAAATACCGGAGATGGGCGCAAAATATCACGGACGTTTCTTCATCTCATTCACGACAGATCTGAACATGAAGCTGCGCTATCGAAACCCCTCGGCTCTGAACCCCAGCTATTATAATGTAAGGGTGTCTCTACGAATTGATTGGCTTGTGGGAAGAAATATTTACCCCTGGTATTGTAAGTGTACTGTCTTTGAAAAAAAAAAGAAGTTTTCCTCCCCTTAAATTAATTTGTTTCTGGAATAAATACATACACTATAGATATACGTTTGTCATATCTTGGTAAACACAACTAAAATTGCTGAAATGGAAATCATTAGAAGAGAGCCAAATTTGGGGAAACATTTAAGCGGTGGGAATATAAAATGACGTGTGGCAACTAAAAAGTGTTGTTAGGTTAGGTTGTTAGCAAAACAAAAAAGTAAAACTACAAATCATGTTGTGAATAAATTTTGTTTATTATAATTACTGATAAAAAAACTTGTTAGTGGAACAAGATGAGTGAATCATATTAGTAGAATAAGATCAATCAGGTGGGGGAATGGTTAGCAGTCCATTTTTTGGGAGGGATGAATAACTGTTAATGGAACTTTAATGGAAAAAGATCAATAACTTCAATGAATTTTGTTAGACAAGGAGCATAACTCTGCAAAATACTTTCTGACACGACTCATTTTCGATAGGCATCTAGTGTCATTTTCAAAACAGATTTGCAGGCATTCTTCGCATTGTGTAAGAGAATAAATCAGTCATCCAATCAATAAATAAATGTGATACAAACATGATATAGAAATTATATGCAAACTTAACATAGGAATTAGTGGATTTTATTAGACAAGGGGCATAACTCTGCAAAATACTTTCTGACACGACTCATTTTCGATAGGCATCTAGTTCAGGTCAAGAGAAACAACTGTATCACGTTAGGATGTTGTACAAGGAACGGTTCTGAAATTATCACAATAACAAATCATAAATGGATTTTTATTTGTAAAAAGGGGCATAACTCTGCAAAATATTGTCCGAGATGACTCATTTTCGAAAGGCTTCTGATTTACGTGAAGATAAATAGATGTACCAAGTTTGGTTGCCATGCATGAAACGGTTCTGTAGATATCGCGGTAACGGACGGACGGACAGCCGTACATGATGACGACAATACCCCTAGGCCAAAGTTGGCCGAGGGGTAAAAACAGTCAGACTGAACAAGAAAATAATGTACTCAGTTAATGCATATTGTGGTTGCATCCGAGTTGGAGAAAAAAAAAAACAATAAAAAGATTGAAAACAAAAAGTTAAATTTAATGCACATGCATGTAATGAACAATTAAAAGTATACTGGTATGGTGAAAAGATCAAAATGCAATAAAGTGATGGTTAAATACCGGAGATGGGCGCAAAATATCGCTGGCTTCAGATGCCGTTTCTTCATCTCATGCACGCCATATCTGTAAAACAGACAGACTGGACAAAAAAAGAATGTATAGTCTTCATACATATTATAGTTCAATTTTATCACAAATGAACGAACTCACAAAGTTACGAATATACGTGCATCCTTACAAACAGACCTGGAACACTTGATTGGTGAAAACAAACACTTTTTTTTTTATTTACCATGCGTCGATCCCTGTTTTCTCCGTCGGAAGAAGGAAGGATGTCAACGTGACTTTCTACATGTCCTATCATAAGTGGTTTTATAAACATGCAGGTCCCATAATGTAATTGGGTGAAATTAAAATGGATACAAACAAATAACTCCCATGATGGAAACTGAGTGAGAACGGGACACCCATCATCCTAAGATTCGAGAGATATGTTAATTTGCGATGGACACATTGTCAGAGAGCGAAGCGTAATAACATTAACAAAATACATCATATACTAAACAAGAATATGTATTTCATTGACGTAAATATGGAAGTTGTACCCAAGTAACGATACGATTACAGACAAAATGTCGTAGACTGGTGAATGGGAAAAACTGGCGGAGCCACAGCTTTGTTGGCTGAGTGACAGCTCCACCGACTTACAGGCTGTCGGCTCCGTAGAGGATATCATGAATTCTATAATAACTTTTAATTTTTCCTTACACCACATTTTCCTTGGAATTGTCTCTCAAAACGCCTCCCGAGTAATTTGCTTCTGATTGTGACTATATTAACGAATAGGTCTAATAGATGACCTGTGAAAGGCTAAAATTGATTGGGAAAATGTTCCATTGTACATACATGTACACAAATTATTATTATTCTTTTTTAATTCGCAGCAGATTCGAAAGAATTATTAATTTGCAATGAACACCTCGTCAGTGAGCGGAGCGTGAAGATGACATTAACAAAATAATTACCCACATCATATACTACATGAGTATATATTTCATTAACGTAAATGGGCAATTCCACGATATCGCGGACAAAACTTGCAAAAATAAATATCAGCTGTGGGCAAAATGATGCATTTAGCATTATGGCTAGGTCCCACAAGGTTGACAATTTAGTGCTGATATACTCATTTACTGCTTGATTTAATAAATTAGGCAATTTTAATGACTACCAAATTTTTCAACCCCTTTAAATGTACAAATTACTGATATTTCACTGTTGATTTAGGATTCATCTGGTTATAGCCAGCTGAACCAAAGTGATTTTATACTTTTTATGGAAGAAGTGTCTTTCTAAAACTGGTGATTGAAAGAGCATATCTGATATGCTAGCAGAAATGGATGAGACAAGATTTGGTGTCGAGTTATTGTAACATGAGTTACAGAAAAAGTGACAGTTTTTAGTTTTCAAAGAAAATTATTGAAGTTGTTGGCTGCTCAGTTAATTTTCTCTGCCTTTGATACACACTAAAAGAAATTATAGCAGTGGAATTAATATTTCATCATGCATCATAATTTATGAAGCTGCTGAACTTCGTAACATGAGTTACTTTGTAACATGAGTTACCAAAATGGGGTCCTGTAACATGAGTTACTATCATAATGGGAGATAACTCTGAACAATCTAGGTGCCTCTGCTTGCAATTACCCACAACTCCTGAATAAACATTGATCTGTGTAAAACCTGACAGTAAACATCTGTACAGTACTACAAGCATCTTTCATGTAAGGTTCGAAGTTCATCAAATAGTAACCCAGATCTGGTCTCGACAAGAAATTATTGATTGATGGGATAAAGGGCCATAACTCTTTTGGAAATTCATCGAAACGCATAAAACGCCAACAGTGCACATCTACAAGGTATAGTAAGCGAGATATGGTCTGGACGAGAAATTACTAACAAAATAAAGGGCCATAACTCTGTGAAAAATCATTATAAAGCAGAAAGGATATCTGACAGTGCACAGCTGTATGGTTCTAAGCATCTTCCGTGCAAGTTTTGAAGATGTTCATCAAATAGTAAGTGAGATATGGTCCGGATAAGAAAAATTATAAACTGACGAGATAAAGGGTCTTCACCCAAATAAAACCATTGAAATGTGCAAAAAAAAAATGATCTTATTATGGATGGACCAACGGTCTCATTCATCCAGTCAAGGGCTAATGCTCCTGTAGAACACCAAATCACTGCTAATCCTGTTGATTCTCCAATTAGGGGACTGGTATGTCTATGAGTATGGCAGAGACCGTTTCCTCAGTGTGGTTACCGCTCTTGGCATGGAGAATATTATAGTTTTGGCGATAGAGACTGCACTGAGAATCATTGGAAATGGCCATTTCTGCAGGACGAGATATTCTACTACAGAGAGCAGATGATCCAGAGACATAAATCAACCTGATGTAGCAAATAACCATGGCCACTAATCAGTTCACAGAGAAGTTTGATAAGATTATACATGTAGCCTTCAGAACGTTTATAATCAGATAATACTTAAATTTCTTGAATTTCACACTGAATTGACCACTAATCATGTTGATGAATTTCAAATTTTATACAGTTATTTAATTACATTCTTCATGTTGTTTGAGACACTTTTTTGACACGAGAGAAACATGTACGAGAGAAACATGTTCCAGGAGACTTAATTGTTCCTTCTTTCATTTGGACAAACCGTAACATGAGTTACCACATGTTTAGCTCGGTGGAAATAAAACGGTGTTGCATCAGTTGTTTAGAACAGGGATAATACACAGTCCAGACAGTGTACTAAAAGAAAAGACTGTTAATTCTCAGATTAATTGATTAGTATTCAGATGTTTTTTGGAGAAACACTGTACCCTCCGAGGGCATGTCTGTTTACTGTAACATAAGTTACCGAACTTTGCAATAAGATTAATTCAATATTATTGATAACACACTGCTGTGTTTGTGTGGAAAACAAAGCTACCAGTTAACATTACTACCTTGAAAAATAGGAAGGATCTGGATGCAAATCACAGTATTAAAATCCCACGGTAAACATGAAGGTTATGGCTAAAGTGTAACATGAGTTACCGTGGAATTGCCCAAATATGGAAGTTATACCCAAGTAACGACATTCATCCCTCGTTTTCTGCACCCCTCTCAGTTTATTTTTGCCAAAATCTTTCGGTATATGATTCTCGACAAAGCAGATCGAGGAAGATGTTTCCGGAATTTCTGTTTGCATTGTTTATTACAAGAATAATTTCGTTGCCGATTATATAAAGAAGTCCAGAGTTATATTTTACATTGCCCATAAAGAAAAGCCTAGCGTGATAGAGCTCAGCTGATTTGGAAGATACCGTTGAGTATCAGTTCGGTACGACAAAATAATATTCAAGAATGCTGTTTAACAACAACAACCACAATGCAAAACGAAACTACAAATGACATAAGTGATTAAATTAGAAAGTTTAGAGGATGGAGGACTCACGCATGAATTTTATAATATAACTTTAAAGACGGGATTTGGTGAAAAAGTTGTTGTGGTTTTGCATTTTTCGTCAGATGAAGTAAGTCATTTCGATCAAGAAGAAGTATCGTTCAGAATCGATGTGAATACCATATTCAGACTCGCCCGGTCTCGCCCGGCCGCGACCGGGCGCGTCCAAATCTGATTTTTGCTGGACGCGTCCGAAGCCGTGGTCGCACGGCGGGCGCGAGGCGGGCGCAGAGCGGACGCGTCCAGGTCGCGTCTGGAAGGTGGGTTAGTTCTTGCGCTCACTGTATATCAGTGAAACAAAATTGAGTGCGACATTAAACCCTCCCCTCCCCCCCCCCCTAATATTGGCTGCCAATCAGTAACGGAACAGTTACCTTCAAGTCAGAAATGCACAGTACTGCAAAGTGAGATTGTGTTGGCTACCAATCAGTTACCGGTAAAGTCAATCACTTCCACATAGTAACTGATTGATAACTGCATGGTTCAGTCAGTACAGTACCAAGCAAAAAGGTTACTTCGAGTTTAATTACAAACACAAAACTGGACGATATTTGATGGTACAGAACTGAATGTTGCTGAACAGTTCGCCTGTGTTCAAAATGAAACTGCTGCTTTCTGTTGAAATTGAATTGCAAATATGAATTTCAAATGAAATTAATTGATATTTGAATAAGAATGACCCAAATTCAATGAGACGAGAAATTTACATGTTCACTAAGCATCATACATTGTACAGAAACTCAATAAATAATTTAAGCGAGAACTTGATTGTTCGTTTATCATCATCTACTCGCCAAGAAAAATGGACAGATGGGTAGATTAGATGTTTACTTTTTATTTATTTATTTTTATTTCTACAGAAATCCGTGAAGCCGATTCCCGTCGGCACTCCCGCAAAATAATTCGAGGTAATCCATCAGATTCCCGTAAAATTCTTTGTGACTGCTTTAGATTCCCGTGGATTCCCGTCAAGTTGGATTATGAGAACCTGCATGTTTAGATTCCCGTAAATTTCAACGAAAGCAAGGCCTGTTATCCTATATATGTTTTTCACAAAGTACGCCTTCAAAGAAATTGCTAATTAATGTTTTGTTGATATCATTTGTAAATATCATTGAGGACGATCTTTTGGACCTGGATGGACTTTCCATGCTTGTCGACAAATTTAGCCTTTAACTTCATGTAGTACATGTGAAAAATGTGTTTAGACATTGCAAAAAAATAAAATAAAAATGTTCCGGGTGGTGAGAAAATTTGGGGCAGTCTTTGATGAAAAAAAAGATCACTTAGTTTTAATGAGCCTTAATGCATCATCACACATTAAACATGTTAAATGAGGATGTGATAGTGCTATATATTGTATTTCCTCTCCATAATGGCTTTTACGGTTGATCCAACATTTTTTCTTGGAAACCTAATACCCAATATGACCTCCAATAACACTGGGTCAAACACAGAGCAATCGAATACTTTAGATAAATCGTCTCTCTGAATGGCAGAGACACGTAATAAGCACTATTATATGCGCCATCAATCTCAGCAAATCAGTCAACTTTGTACATTAGATTTTTAATGGCCAAATGGTCATAGAATTTAAATGTAGCAGTGATCATCTGTCCAACAGGGATGCTTAGCAGCAGTTTATCCCACTCAATAGAAGAACTTGTCACATATTTCACCACATTCTGCTAATTTCGGGGAATGCGCACACATTAGATGATCAAAAAAAGCATGTCATAACACAAAATCCTAAAAATTACACAAACCGAGTAGCCTTTCATGGAAACAAGGCATTGAGACAATAAAATTGCCACTGCATTAATCAAATTTTTGGAAATAAGAGATTTTAACAGAAAAAAAGAGAGATAATTTTGGTAATTCTTTTGAATTCAAAGTGACCTTAATTAATCTGAATGATGTAC
Organism: Hanleya hanleyi; assembly: GCA_036873755.1. Taxonomy (NCBI): domain Eukaryota; kingdom Metazoa; phylum Mollusca; class Polyplacophora; order Lepidopleurida; family Hanleyidae; genus Hanleya; species Hanleya hanleyi. The sequence goes on from JAVTVY010024339.1 coordinate 37,076, forward strand.
ATGTACATGTTGTCGTTAAATCTGCCAAATAATTTACGCATCACTAAAAAAACTTAGATGACACATGGATCTGCTGGTCTGGTCTCTTGTTTTTGTAAAATCTGGGAATGAGTGGTTGATCCCTCTCCTGGATTCTGATGTGAGTGATCCCTCTCCTGGATTCTGATGTGAGAGTGATCCCTCTCCTGGATTCTGATGTGAGAGTGATCCCTCTCCTGGATTCTGATGTGAGTGATCCCTCTCCTGGATGATCCCTCTCCTGGATTCTGATGTGAGTGATCCCTCTCCTGGATTCTGATGTGAGAGTGATCCCTCTCCTGGATTCTGATGTGAGAGTGATCCCTCTCCTGGATTCTGATGTGAGAGTGATCCCTCTCCTGGATTCTGATGTGAGAGTGATCCCTCTCCTGGATTCTGATGTGAGAGTGATCCCTCTCCTGGATTCTGATGTGAGAGTGATCCCTCTCCTGGATTCTGATGTGAGAGTGATCCCTCTCCTGGATTCTGATGTTAGAGTGATCCCTCTCTTGGATTCTGATGTGAGAGTGATCCCTCTCCTGGATTCTGATGTGAGAGTGATCCCTCTCCTGGATTCTGATGTGAGAGTGATCCCTCTCCTGGATTCTGATGTGAGAGTGATCCCTCTCCTGGATTCTGATGTGAGAGTGATCCCTCTCCTGGATTCTGATGTGAGTGATCCCTCTCCTGGATTCTGATGTGAGTGATCCCTCTCCTGGATTCTGATGTGAGAGGGATCACTCTCACCAATATCACTCTCACATGCTCTAGCAGTTTTGAGGAGTGTTCAAAAGCTCTCATGAAGAAAAATTCAGAAGATGATGAAGAGGAGAGTGACCAAGTCACTCTCCTTAAAAACTGAGAAACTGATGGTATTGAAGTGATGGAGAAGGCAGAGATTCTGTGGCCAGTATCAAAATTCAACCATATAATGCTCTCAATAGAAATGCGATAAGCTTGAATTGATTTGATCAAAAATTGATAAATCCATGTTTAATAAAAGTTACATTCTCAAGTTTGTGTACATGAACACAGTTCCCACCACACACCACTCATGTCAAATCTGCACAAGAAACACGTTTTTTCCTCCTAAATTGTCAAGGATTTATCCCTGAATGACAGGTTTTTAATTCCATACCATAGGCAGCTATGTTTCTTACAAACAGAAACCATCGATTTAAAGTTCAATTACAGCTGTGACAAGTTGGAGTCTAATATTGCAAATGGTATTTGTGTTGAAATAGAGAGAAAGTCCAAATGTTGTCCTCCAACTAATACTGAAAATGACACCTGAGTGAGATTGTTGATACATGTAATAGGCCTAGTTGTGGTACATGTATTAAGTCTCTGGCCCCCTTTTTTATAACATTAATCACACAAAAAGAAAAAAATTTCAGAGAAGACTGTTTTTTAATACATGTACATATCCTTTCTCTCCCTGTCAAATGAAATTATCTGATAAATGAATGAGAATGACCCAAATTCAAATTACATGTGGCATCATACCAAATCTCTATTTTAATATATCACCAAACATAATGTTAATACCCCTGCTATATGAGAATCAGGAGAGTGCAATTTTATTTCCTCTCGTTAGCGATTGTTACGGATGAGCTAGCGCCTTTTTCTGAAACCTATAACACCCAATACGACCTCCAGTAACACAGGGCCAATCGCAAATAAATCGTCACTCTGAACGGCAGAGACGCGTTATAAGCACTATCATATGCACCGTCGATCTTAGCAAATCAGACAACTCTGTAGGTTAGATTTCTTTATGGCCAAATGGTCATGGAATTTAGCAGTGATCGTCAGTCCAATAGCTATATTTAGCAGCACTTTATCGCGCTCAACAGAAGAGCTTGCCACATATTTCACCACATTTGTTAATTTCTGGGACCATTCACACATTCAATGGCCTAAAAAACAGTCATTATACAAATCCTAAGCATTACAAAAGCGGAATAGCCTTTCCACGGAAATAATGCATTGAGATATACGACAAAAAGGTGACTGCAGCATGGTTGAGAATTGGAGATTTTTAACAAAAAAAAGTGAATTTATTTGGTAATTCTTTAGGGAGAGAGAGCATTAATTAATCTGAGTGGTACACGACATGTTGTTGTAGAACGTCACCTGATGCAAAAAGTTTCAAGCAATGAAATGTGTCACTGAAAAAAACTCATGGATCTGCTGATACTTGAATTAGCATGTCGGTATCCCAAGCCTGCGGTTTTTGCTTCGACTTCAGATGTTGATTTCAACCCGACATTAACTCTTTCTCTCTTAGACTTGTGGGAAATTTTCTCTCTCTGACCCATAATAGATTTGTAATGGCGTAGGTCTTTAACCCATCATCTTCTCTAGCCAAGTCTACGTCCATCACGTTGCTCTGTACATTGCCTTGGCATACTTCTCTAGCAAAGTTGGAACGTGAATCCTCATCGCTGAGTGGGATGCAGAGACGGCTTGCTGCATCCAATCAGAATGTGCGTTACGTAGCAGTTGATTACCAAGATGGCGGCCCCCACCAAGAACGAGCTGTGTCGAATGTGTGGGAAATTCTGCCGAAAAGAAAACAGGAGAAGCATTTTCACGGCCACTTTCGATGTTCTGATCATTTGAATCAGCTTTTGGGATGCGCCGCACGGTCAAACGATAACGAATCGCCTTACGAGTGTCAGGTCGACTTGAAATTGAAGGAGAACAACTCCTGGAGGCAAACAGTCGCTCATCGTTAAAACTTCCGCTAGGTGGCGCAGAGCAGTACTTCTCTGCCACCAGCCAAGAATGTCAAGGCAGCGTATAGAGCTTTGCGATGTAGTTGACTTGGCTGGCTCATTTCAATTTTCATACTTTTCCAGCGATGTAAAATATCCCGTATATGTCTCATGTCATGTGGAGAAATATTTACCAATGATCTCCCACAGACCCATTCTACGTAATTTGTTCACGTTTTATATCAATATCAGCAACATTTATTCTAAAAATAAGTAATCTGGCGAGAAAATGTGTTGTCTCTGCTTTCCGTCTGTTGGAAATCATGAAAAAAGCGAAGAAATTGTCACATTTTAGCACCGATTCAAAGCGTTTACTTCCTGTTTTTCTGGCTGCCATTTCCGGATTCTGTCGTATAGCTAATAATGTATAGCTAATTCTCCATAGATTCGGGATTTGGCAGTGACATCACGAGATGGCAGGTACAGAACGAGCTATAACTGTTATAATCCCATACACTTCCGCAAAGGAGAATGAAGACTGGTAGTAATACATAAGCGAAACAGCGTTATTGATTGGCCGAGACTGAGTGACCTTTCAGAGGCCCGGTGTGATTGGAGGAACAGGGTTTGTTTGCACATGGTCGCTATGATCACTGTCGAGAAAAGGCAGGCCGAGAAAGAATGCAGAAGAAATGGCGGGCACACATTTATGGCGAAGATAAACAGGTCCCGGGAAAATATGTAAAATAAACTCAGATGGGCTGATTTGACGAGTTAGTCATCAATGTTAGATACTTCCGTAGTTTACTCACGTTACGTGAAATATTCAGGAATTTGGGAGCAGATTTACTATTTTTCGAACGTTTCTCTTGGAGCACACCAAACACGTATGGTGTCAAATCGCGCATTTTCCATCGATTATTTCTGTTCCTCTCCCGATTTCACTTTACCCTTACTACAAAACATACAACAGTCCATATAATCAGATTTATTGAAATTTTGGCTTTCTGAAAATGTATAGTTTTAATTAGGTTTTACTCAGAGTAAACGCAAAAAAATTGCAAAAATAATCCATCACATGGGAATTCAGTGACACGTCAAAATCTGTCTTCATGGGTTAGGCGAACACCCTTCAAAACACGTTTACATGGGGATCTACACAAGTCCTCATAACCCGCTTATATGGGGAACGAGTTGAAGTAGGTTAGCCAGTGATGAAATTCAAACCTGTCACACCTACCTCGCAGTGGATTGGCGTAATCAGCTAGCTTAGCGCATTCACTGACTGGTTTGATTTAGAGGAAACTCCGTGATCTATTTATATCCAGAACAGGTATGGGTAACTAACCAAGCCAGTGTATCGACGCTAACAAATCGAGCGATACACTGGCTCGCGAGGATGGGCTGAATAGGAGTCAAAGCTACAGTGGCCATTAATTGGATTACGCATGTTACTGAAAAACACAATCCCAGCAATCCTCTCACTCATATCAACCCATCATCCAAGTTTAATGTCAATTAGAAATATCATTGCTTGAGTTATTGCAGTCACAAGCTTATGTAGCATGGTTGAATAGGGGGTCAAGGTCACAGCAGCAATATTGAATTACACAGCTTACCGAAAAACAATCCCAGTCATCTCGCTGAGTGACATTACCAACCCATTGTTCAAGTTTGATGTCAATTGCACAAATGGTTTTTGAGCTATTGCAGTCACAAGGAAAGTGTACCGGAACGATGAAATGATGAACATTCAGTGTCCGGCAGGGGTAAATAACCTGCCCCATACTGAAGAGATAGGAAGAAGAGTAGGAGTTGTTGGTTGGTTGGTTGGTTGTTTGAAGTTTAACGTCACACCAAACCTTATTGGTCACACGGTGACGATGACCCAAACAAACATACCCTAGCAAACCCTAACCCTAACAAAAACCTAACCAAAACTACAAAAAATTTTGAATTTTGAAAATTAGGCTCTACAGACACTGATCACAATGGATCGTCAGAGAGCCTTATTTGTTTGGTACCGTACTTTAATCTATCTAGAAGAGTAGGAGTATGAACCAGTACGAAGCAAGCATCAGCATCTGCCAGTGCTAATTGGGACAGATCTATTGTAACAGAATTAACGTCAAAGTCCAGCATTCTCCAGCACTGGTATTATCAAACCGAACCTTGCAGCTTTCAAATGTACACGTTGAGTTACACATGTACATCTAGATTTCTGAAGATGGCCCAATACTTGTGACAGGCTACATGTATGTGTATTTCTACAGAAGGATCGAGAATTTATGGTACCGGTATGCTCAAAGATGTTCTAGCATAATACCCAAAGTAGAGATCGAAAACTACTGAACAAGAAAGAATCCCATTTACAAAAGATATGTCGTCAGAGCTGCCACTTCTAGTCACTAATGAAGTCCGGCTTATCAAAATGAATAGCATTTATTAAGTTGTGGCGAAGTAACCCTGATGGGCGAAGAAAAGGCCCTCGCCAGGGGAATAGCGGCTGGTTGAAAGACCTACGAGAACAATGATCAGCAGTGTCATGGCTACACATACCATAGCAAATGTGAGGCTTATTAAATGTGGTAAATAGATCTGCTGGCGTATTAGGCAGGCGATAGAAATACGCCGCAGTAGAGAGCTAGCTAGGTTATCTGAACGGCGGGGTCTTGCATCGGCAGCTCGTCAAGGGCTGAACCAGTCACCCATACACAGAAACTCTATTGTCTGCAACCTTTTTTTGCCACAGCCACCTAGGGAATGCCGGTCCCAATCAATACACTAACTTCCTCAGAATATTGCTGCATGCTTAAATGAATCCCGGTGACCAAGTAACATGTTCCAGTCAACATCAGAATAACACAACATTCAGAAACAATTTTTTTAAAACCCCACTAAAATTGGTTTCCACGGATGTCCATTTGCACGAGAAACATGTCTTTTCTCCTAAACCATCAATTATTTATCCCAGATTGACAGGTCTTTAGTTACGTACCACAGCTATGTTTCTTGCTTAAAGAAACTATCAATTTAAATCTCAATTACAGCTGTGTCGACAGATTGAAGTCTGATATTGTAAATGGAAAAAGGGTCGGAATTGAAAAAAAAGTCAGTTAAGTGATCCTCGAACAAACGTTGAATAGTGGAAATGGCAAAAGACGGGTTGTCAATATACCTGGCTACCATATTAAGATCTCTGCATACGTCCCTCCAAGTCCGCCTTTTTATAAGAGCACATGGTCAAACGTCCGAGTATGAATTTCCCACTGGTCTGCCAGTCTGACACCAGTAAAATGTCTCATTGACTTGTACGGGCATCCATGGTATTGTACAAGCACTGGCATGGTAATTAATGTCAAACTGAACCCTTCACCCTTCAAATATACATAATTATGCTTATAGCACTGGTATGGTATTGTATAAACTGAACCCATGTACATGTAGCCTTAAAATATGCTTTCACATGTACATGTAGCACTGGCATGGTATTGTTAAACTGAACCTTTTAGCCTTCAAATAAACATGATTATGCTTATAGCGCTGGCATGGTATTATTGTTAAACTGAACCTTTTAGCCTTCAAATAAACATGATTATGCTTATAGCGCTGGCATGGTATTATTGTTAAACTGAACACTTCAACCTTCAAATAAACATGATTATGCTTATAGCGCTGGCATGGTATTATTGTTAAACTGAACCTTTTAGCCTTCAAATAAACATGATTATGCTTATAGCGCTGGCATGGTATTATTGTTAAACTGAACACTTCAACCTTCAAATAAACATGATTATGCTTATAGCGCTGGCATGGTATTATTGTTAAACTGAACACTTCCAACCTTCAAATAAACATGATTATGCTTATAGCGCTGGCATGGTATTATTGTTAAACTGAACACTTTAACCTTCAAATAAACATGATTATGCTTATAGCGCTGGCATGGTATTATTGTTAAACTGAACACTTTAACCTTCAAATAAACATGATTATGCTTATAGCGCTGGCATGGTATTATTGTTAAACTGAACACTTCAACCTTCAAATAAACATGATTATGCTTATAGCGCTGGCATGGTATTATTGTTAAACTGAACACTTTAACCTTCAAATAAACATGATTATGCTTATAGCGCTGGCATGGTATTATTGTTAAACTGAACCTTTTCTTCAATTATGCCACATTATTATTGTTAAACTGAACCTTTTAGCCTTCAAATAAACATGATTATGCTTATAGCGCTGGCATGGTATTATTGTTAAACTGAACACTTCAACCTTCAAATAAACATGATTATGCTTATAGCGCTGGCATGGTATTATTGTTAAACTGAACACTTTAACCTTCAAATAAACATGATTATGCTTATAGCGCTGGCATGGTATTATTGTTAAACTGAACACTTCAACCTTCAAATAAACATGATTATGCTTATAGCGCTGGCATGGTATTATTGTTAAACTGAACACTTTAACCTTCAAATAAACATGATTATGCTTATAGCGCTGGCATGGTATTATTGTTAAACTGAACACTTCAACCTTCAAATAAACATGATTATGCTTATAGCGCTGGCATGGTATTATTGTTAAACTGAACCTTTTAGCCTTCAAATAAACATGATTATGCTTATAGCGCTGGCATGGTATTATTGTTAAACTGAACACGTCAACCTTCAAATAAACATGATTATAGCGCTGGCATGGTATTATTGTCAAACTGAACCTTTTAGCCTTCAAATAAACAGGATTATGCTTATAGTAGGGACTCCAGTAGAAATTTCATTTAACTTTCACAGTTGTTTAATTCTGGGCTTTTGAAAGCTGAAATCATTACAAGACTAATACAGTTTGAATTATCATAATCGGGTGAATATTGACGAATATAGAGCTGCCTGAAGTTGCCGGTTTGATCCGTTTCGCGGGAAAAGAAGTACCCATCATGCAGTGTATAAATCCCATATACCAGGGTTTAGCAATGGCACCGAAATATGGTAACAAATGACAAAACAAGCACCAATTTAAGTTCATATTCAGTTCTATTCATCATATTCCGTTGAAATTTGGCACATTTATTCGCTGGTTCCGATACATGCGGAAAATATTTTCTCAGCAGATGTATGGACATTTTGAACCTATTTGCATAAATTTGCATATGATGCAGTTTATTGTACCAAAAATGTCTCGAAATTGTAAAACACATGTTTTCATTGTATCACATGAGAAACAATCCTACATTCTTCCAAAGACTAGTAAAACTTCTGCAGGATATGCATAACTGGTACATGATTGGCCTAATACTATAGCTAATTTACATAAATTTGCATATTCAACAATAACCATATTGAGAAGGTACACCAGTGTCTTTCAATATATCCAGTTTTTAGGGCTATTATTATGGATATTTGACCAAAAATAAATTTGAACAGTCTATGTTATGGAGAGAAGCTATAGTTGTGACAGAACTGGTCCATCTCTCCAACTAATTTACATAAATTTGCATATGATGCGATTTCTAATATAAAAAAAATAATTCTCGAAATTGAAATACATGTTGTCATTTGGACTGCATTTTAACCCATTTGCAATCACAGCAACAATCCTACATACTTTCGAAGAGATCCTTCTGCAGAAAATGCATAACTGGTACATGATTGATCTATTTTTATAGCTAATTTACATAAATTTGCATATTCAGCAAAAGCCATATTGAAGCCGCAAAACTGCAGTGTCGTTTGATATGTCATGTATTGATGTAGGGACTCCAGTAGAACTGCCCGTAGTCGGGTGGAAATACGTTTTTTTTGTCCATTATTGACTTGAATAAATCTTGTATTTTCTTCAACAAAGCTAGTAAATCTTACCAAAATATTGTTTCTTCTTTTTTTTTACTGAGAATGTAGCTTTATTTTTATTATGAAAATTATTGCAGTGTAGGATACTTCTATAAGAAATTTGTAATATGCGCTACCCGCTTCAGCACATGATTTTTTCACACATATCGTCAGCTTCTCGATTTTTCCGAAGGTGAGCCAAGGAAAATATCTGTCTGTCAATCTTGTAGCCAATGAAATTCTGTGTAAGAATATCTTAATGTCATTTCTGGTTTAATCTTGTCGGTCCATATGTGCTGGATGGAAGACATTGGTGTTGGAGTTCTAGCTACTTTGTACACGACGGCGGAAGATCGCTGATTTTCGTTGGAAGTGTACAGCTGTCATCCACCAGATGGAGGATACATGGTGAAAAGGTTCTGAATATTAAAACCTTTATCCTGAAGTGCATTATGTAATGCATTGTAAAAGCAGTAAGTCAGGGAAATGTCATTACACGCTGAAATATCATCACATCCTATGTCCTGTAAGCTCGTGTTGTAATTCATTAAGATGTCTACATGGTTCACGATACTGAAAATTATCCGTTCCATGTTTAAATATTCAACAAAAATCAAAATCTGAGATAAAGTTGATGTTAATTAACTGGCTGATGGTTGATGTTAATTAACTAGCTACATGAAGGACGACTGGTTGGCAATTTAAAATGTTGGCTTAAACTCTTTCCAAATTGTAAACGAGTTTTGATGAGTTGTGGCAATCCCCATTAAGATGGGTTTAGACGAGTGGACGAGTAATCCATGAAGTTCTGCAGCAGTACTATCTGGTGCTGATATTTATTGGCATATGGAAACACGTGGGAACAAGGTAATGTGCCATAAAACAGTTCGGGCATCCGCTGCCAGGGTGCTCAACAATGTTTGGAAAGTTCCGTGATCAACCGTCTTTACAACGCGAGGTTGAAAAGACAAATACGCGAGGTAATACGTCAATACAGTGATCCACATCAACAGATTCGGGCTTTCTCACCATGCTAATGTTGTTTGTTTAAATTGCGGCATGTTTTGTTCTGAGGAAAAATATTTCTCTTTTATTTGGGCACGAGAATGTGGGATAGCTGCTGCAGTGTGCAACATTATTGCATGGGGAAAATGCTCTGCCCAGTATCTGCGACCATGAGGGAGTTTTGCAGGCCAGAATGGATGCCATTACCAGCTAAGCAGCCCGGTGAGGAGGTTTCTGAAATGCAGAAAAAAATATGTGCATGACGATATACTCTAGATGACATGTACAAGGAGAGAAGATAGAGAAGAAAATATAAAATATACAGTTCTATTGAGACCTATTGATTCATCATGGGTATTCAAGTGTTTTTTTAAGGTTCTATGAAAACAGGGTGAAGCTGTTGAGTCAAGAAATTATATATAACACACCAGCTTGAACATAAACGCTGAATGAGGGAAAATGTGGGAGAAAGGAGAGAAGGGTCGGTGGGGACAAAGATATTAACTAAATATGTAAAACGGGTCGATGGGCAAAATGTATTGACTGTTTATCTAAGTGGGTAATTACTTGCAACTGCATTGTCCCTTTCATGGAAAAGCAACAACAAAAAGAGGGTGGGGAGGAGGGAGGGACCGTTCAAATTGAACAAGTTAATTCCTGAAATATAAAATAAAACAACAGACAGCTTTAAGTCGAGAGAATGGGTCTCTCTAACTAAAGAGAGAGGAGGCAGGACACAGTTGAAAGCAGCGGGTCGCCACATCTTCGTGATTATTTTCAAAACCATTCGAGCAGGATACGTACATGAGAGGGTGGTGAGTGGGTGTGTGACAGAGTGAGTGAATATGATTTAATGTTGCTTTCAGCACTATTTCAGAAGAGGGTGTAGATAGATATTCATTGGCAGTAATTATAAAATACCTATAAATTATTATGAATTTTTTTATATTACAACAAAATGTTTGATTAATCATGATACAGCATGTGATAGGTGTACAGGCTCTAGGAAACGTTGTGGATGGAGGCATACCAGTTCTATATTGTTAATTAAAATATTAAAAGGAGTGTGAAATTATGGGTAGCCAAACAGCAATGGGCGCAAAACAACACATTTTACATAGTTTGCAGTAAATTGGACCCTGAAACCCCTATACTGCCTTTGGAACAGGCCAGCCTCGGGTCAGCGTGGGGTCAACAATCCTCAGGCAGCTGAGCAATAGACGAGTTCATTATCTGGCTGGGGTCAATGGCTATAGCAAGAAAATAATATAAACGATTCAGGGAACAATTTACGAATAAACTACACAAAATTTTGTCTTTCCGATAAAGTTCATTCACTAAAGAAGACAGCTGCAGCAGATTTCGTATTTCTGGGGCTAATTTGCTGCGTAATTTCCTAAAATTCACTCGCTGAACACCGAGACTCGTCAGGCCTCAGTCCACAGTTGCGGATTTTTGGTCCCCCTCAAATTCTTTGAAATTGAAATTCCACCAGGTTTGACCCCATGAGAATTTTTGTTGGCTTTTTGTTTATTGATATTTGTGATATCATTCAGTTGACTAGTTGATTAGCTTCAAATCAGTACATGGTATTTTGCCAGTAGGATTGGCCCATGCCTCACTATGCAGATGGGAGTGTGAAAGTGTGGCTGTGAATTGGGGCCATTTTCAGCTTACGAGCACATGACATAATTCACGGTGTAAAATCGAGCTTGAAAACCGCGTGGTCGACACCCTATTTTCTTTGCCAATTTTTGTTGGTCCTTGGACTGGGCACACTGTCGGTGAGTTTCAGGACAATTGAATAACAAGTTTTTTCTTTGGTGGAGGGGAATATTACCCATTTTGGACCAATTTTAGAGGATTTTCCTGAAGTTTGAAGCAAGTTCAGTATGGGTTATGGGGACCCTGATTTTCGTCAACAAGGCTTACATCTGTTTCGGCTTTATGTCAAGAGCCTACTCTTTCAGAAAATATATAGTTCTATGGGGGTTCTCTAATAACACGGTTGCTGTTTAGCATAAAATAAATCTGCCTACTGTTTAATTTCAGATGCCATGGCCCTTCTGTAGACTGCAACCTCAGCGAAGGCCCACGAAGAAGGGGCGCCATTTTGGATTCTCCGGGATCTCGTAAAGATTGGATATGGTGTAAAAAATGATGAAATTTGAGAGAGAGCTGGATGATAATATGAAAAATATTGTTTAACCAATTCAGGTTGATACTTTTACCGACTGATTAACATGCAAGTCGAACAGAGATACGTACCCAAGTAGGTAGAAATCCAACACCAAAGTTTTCCATCCAGCACATGTTGGACCCACAAAATTAAACCGGAAATGACGCTAAGATATTCTTACATAGAATTCCATTGGCTACAAGATGGTACAAATGTACTATTGACAGACAGATATTTTCATTGGCTCACCTTCGGAAAAATCGAGAAGCTGACGATATGTGTGAAAAAATGACGTCCATGCGCTGAAGCGGGTAGCGCATATTACGAAAGTTGATACGTTCAATTAACGATTTCTTATAGAAATATCCTACACTGCAATAATTTTCATAATAAAAATAAAGCAGCATTCTCAGTAGAAAAACAAAAACCAATATTTTGGTAAGATTCCACAAGTTTTATTGAAGAAAATACAAGATTTATGCAAGTCAATAATGGACAAAAAACGTATTTTCGCCCGACTACGGGCAGGTCTACTGGAGTGCCTACTTATAGCGCTGGCATGGTATTATTGTTAAACTGAACACTTCAACCTTCAAATAAACATGATTATGCTTATAGCGCTGGCATGGTATTATTGTTAAACTGAACACTTCAACCTTCAAATAAACATGATTATAGCGCTGGCATGGTATTATTGTTAAACTGAACACTTTAACCTTCAAATATACAGGATTATGCATAAATAGCACTGGTATGGTATTGTAAAAACTGAACCCATGTACATGTAGCCTTCAAATATGCTTACACATGTAGCACTGGCATGGTATTGTTGAACTGAACCTTTTAGCCTTCAAATAATCATGATTATGCTTATAGTGCTGGCATGGTATTATTGTTAAACTGAACACTTTAACCTTCAAATAAACATGATTATTCTTATAGCGCTGGCATGGTATTATTGTTAAACCGAACACTTTAACCTTCAAATAAACATGATTATGCTTATAGCGCTGGCATGGTATTATTGTTAAACTGAACACTTCAACCTTCAAATAAACATGATTATGCTTATAGCGCTGGCATGGTATTATTGTTAAACTGAACACTTTAACCTTCAAATAAACATGATTATGCTTATAGCGCTGGCATGGTATTATTGTTAAACTGAACACTTCAACCTTCAAATAAACATGATTATAGCGCTGGCATGGTATTATTGTTAAACTGAACACTTTAACCTTCAAATATACAGGATTATGCATAAATAGCACTGGTATGGTATTGTAAAAACTGAACCCATGTACATGTAGCCTTCAAATATGCTTACACATGTAGCACTGGCATGGTATTGTTGAACTGAACCTTTTAGCCTTCAAATAATCATGATTACATGTATGCTTATAGTGCTGGCATGGTATTATTGTTAAACTGAACACTTCAACCTTCAAATAAACATGATTATTCTTATAGCGCTGGCATGGTATTATTGTTAAACTGAACACTTCAACCTTCAAATAAACATGATTATTCTTATAGCGCTGGCATGGTATTATTGTCAAACTGAACCTTTTAGCCTTCAAAATCCGGATTATGCTTATAGCACTGGTATGGTATTGTAAAAACTGAACCCATCCTTCAAATATGCTTACACATGTAGCACTGGCATGGTATTGTTAAACTGAACCTTTTAGCCTTCAAATAAACATGATTATATAAATGCTTATAACGCTGGCATGGTATTATTGTTAAACTGAACACTTCAACCTTCAAATAAACATGATTATGCTAAGTTATAGCGCTGGCATGGTATTATTGTTAAACTGAACCTTTTAGCCTTCAAATATACAGGATTACGCTTATAGCACTGGCATGTGGTGTATGCGTGGTATTCTGTAAACTGCAGCCTTCAAATATACAGGATTACACTTATGTACATGTTACATTTAGCTGAATATGAATATGGCCCCATATGACAAGCTACATGCAGGGGTCAGAGTGCCCCTCAGAAAATATATAGGAGTTTTTTCATGAAAATATAGGAGTGATATAGGAGAATTTTCCCAGAAATATAATAGTATATACGAGAATTCTTACATAATATTGGGGTTACTATCCCAGCATTTAAGGCAATTGGGTCCAGGGGCCGCCTAAGCCCCGGAAGCTCTGAGGTTCTCGACGGTTGCAGATGCGTTCTGGCCAATTTTGATGAATGAAACCGCAAACAGACAAAGCAAGAGCGACAGCAAGGTGGGAACTGATTATTTTCAGTTAGCTTTTGCAAAAATAATGGAGATTCAGGAGATTTTTAGCAAATATAGGAAAATATAAGAAAATCTGGAAAATATAGCAAATTTTGGATCAATCTGAGGCCTGTAGATGTGATTGTATATTTCTAACGGAGGATCGAGAATTCACTCAAAAGAATCAAACAAATTTTTGTGTGCATGGTATCCAAATGGAGTAGACAGAATCCCGTTGAAAAAAGAAACGTCTTCAGAGCTGCCACTATTAGTCATTAATTAAATCCAGGTTATCAAAATTAATAGCAGTTATTAAGTTGCGGCAAAGTAGGCCTGATGGGAGAAGAAAAAGCCATCGCCAGGGGAATAGCAGCATTTTGAAAAGACATTTTACCGGCACAATGATCAGCTTGTGTCATGGCTACACCGCAGCAAATGTGAGGCTTATTAAACGTGGTAAATAGATCTGCTGGCGCATTAGGCAGGCCGATAGAAATACGTCAGAGGAGAGAGGTTATCAGAATGGCGGGGTCTTCTTGCTTCGGCAGCTCATCAAGGGCTCAACCAGTCACCTATACACAGCAACTCTATTGTCCGCACTTTTTTTTCCAGTCACCTAGGAAGTGCTGGTCCCAATCAATACACTAACTTCTTCGAAATACTGCTGCAATTGCTTGAATAAATCCAGACGACCACATACTTACATGTACATACATGTACATTTATACTGCAGTAAAAAAAAGTGTTTTTTTTAAACCCACAAACATTGCTTTCCACAGATGTCCATTTGCAGGAGAAACCTGTTTTTTGCTCTTAAATCATCAGTTATTTATCCCCGATTGACAGGCATCTAGTTACATATCATGTAGCTGTAATGATTCTTACAGAAAGAAACCACTGATTTAACTCTATTACAACTGCGACAGATTGAGATAATACTGTAAATGGTATTAAAAGTGGTGGAATTGAAAACAAGTCAGAAGTTATCCACTGAAATAGTGATAATGGCACCAAACAGATTGTTGATACATACATGTATTAACATCTCCAAGCTCAATTTGGTATCCAGAAATTTGGAAATTTTTACCTCACACAATACCCTTCCAAAATACTGCAGTCCACTGTGTCAGCATGGTTCTGACCAGAAATGTTTGAGTGCTGGGTATTTCAGTGAAAATAAGTGTAAATTTGGCTAAATCTGTTTAAGCACTATTCTTATAACATTAGAGAGCATGATGGAGAGCCAGGCATTGTGTGTGAGTGCTAAGTCAGCTCCCACGCAGCACCACCCAGCATGCCCAGCGTTGGCAGAGAGGGTTACTCTATTTATCTCCGAACTTGAAAACACAAAACATACCACGGAATTAATATTGCAATACGGGTACAAAAAATAAATTTATTTGTTATTTTACACTTACTAGTTATCCCTTTCTCAAAACCAAATCGTTTGATATTTACAAACTGAATCATGGTTTGTTGAGTGCCTGAAACCTATTAAATACCAGCACACACAAGCATTTAATAACACAATAACAGCCTTACCGGTAGAGTGAGTGAGTGAGTGAATAGAATATAACGTCGCTTTCAACAATATTTCAGCTATATCACAACGAACCAACTAAGCACCACCCAGCCCAGTTGTGTTCCTGCTACTTCAAAGAAGAAATCTTTGAAGCAGCATGGAACCAGACACCCTCCATCCACCCTATAAAACACTGAGGACAGCGAACAAGACACAGACAGGACGCTTACATGGTGCAATAAAGACAAGTGATATTACAGTGCTAGACATCACATTATCAAGTTCCTGTTGCTTCTCAGCAAAATGCATTGAAGCAACAGGAACCTGAACCCACCCAACCACCCGCCCTTACCGGTAGACAGAATAGAAGTCAAGCTCACACATAAAACTCTTTCACGCATGTTATTTTCATGGGTTTTACAAACTATCTTGAACCCTTTTGCAACTTCCCGGGAATATATAGCATGTCTGATTCTTAAGCTGCAATTAAATTACACAAAAATTAAGATCATATCAGCATTGCCAATTTAAGGGGATTCGAGACCTTAAATTATCTGGTGATTCAACTCCCCTTCCATGCCTTCTCTATCAGCTCAAACACAGACGATCATAGAAAATACGTTGACTGCCGCATACTCGTAGCAGTGAGTGTACCTTACCAGAATCTGCCACTGCGTAAATCATTTTCTACCATATCGTATACTGGATATATGGGCATTGCTGATAATGTGACAAACACAATACTGGCAGTTTGTGGATGCTACATGTTATCTCATAGCTTGGATTTTCCCCAAAAAGGATGATGGAAAAATTGGAGTGGCCAGTGGGAAGAAGTAAAACCGTTACGAGTATAAGTAAACAACACTTTTACTGTTTACGAGTATACTCATAGAAAGCAATCGACATGTTATGTTTTTAAAATTTTGTAGTCCAGAAACAAAAATTTGTACTCAGTGCCAAAGAGATGCCACCTATGGACAGATTTTGATGAAATGCGATCCCAAGCTACATCCCGTTTAATACCAAATTTGAGAAGACTTATAAATAAAAGTCCTCCAATAAAAGTGTGATGGACAGACATGAACTGACGGATGGATGGAAGGACCCAAATTCTTTGTCCCCCTCTTTTTGGACAACGTGATTATTGAAAGAATGAAAGAACATGTACTGGAACATATAAAAAACATTACCAAAGGCCTCGAAATTCAACAAATATGGAACAAAATTTAAAGAAGAAACACTTCGGTGCAGCCGGGGATTAGAAAAACATTCACAATCGATGGTGTCCGAAGTGTAATTTTCAAGGCTTTTTGAATAAATTTTTTAACTCTGGATACAACAAACAATGTCTACGCAAAGGAGTTTATGTATGGAAAAAACTATCACGGACTGGCACTGATCATGTCAGCTAGGTATCGGCAAAATCTGGAGAGATTGACGACTCACATGTGGCGAGAGCAGTGAGCACTTGAAGAAGAACAGTCGACCATGCAGAATAACAGATGCTCCGGCAAGACTCGCCATGATGAATGAGGAGGAAAGACAATTGACCCTTCGACGGCCGCTCGCTGGAATCAACTTGATCAGAAATCAATGCAGCGTCAGGACTCAAGAGCCCCCTACTGGTATCTCCACGGACCTCGAGATGTTTTCACAACAAATCGCCGCTGCCGTTTATGTGTTTTAAGTGCGAGTTTGTGACAGTCCTCGTCGGAGTGAATTTGCTCTCTGATCAATAACATCGACAGGGAAATTTTTCATCGAAATGATCAGAGAAATCATCTCGCTCCGTGTTCTGATCTCGGCAGAATTTTAGGAACATGAAAGTGAAAGGGTTACATTTCTGAGCTCCCACGGAATGTCGACCAAGATGGCTCTGATGAATTACATGCAGATGAGGTAGGGCAATCACGTTTGCCTAGTATACTGTGGTAAAGTTATTGCGTGGCCGGCGGAAATCAACTAAATCAGCTTCCCCCGTGGCTATACAAAAGCTGGCCTGGCTGGCTGAGAATTGAGAAAAGACGGACTCGGTGTGACCATGGGGTTAAGTAGGACTATACATGTATAACTGACCGGAGATGAGATGCTATGGTTACCAGTCACTTCTGATACAAATCTACATAAAGATCGATGATGATTCATTTATCACCTTACAATCTGTATATCCTATAGAGCTCCAATGAGGATGCTGGGGGCCAATATCTGTCTATGGTACATGCAGCATAACCGATCTGTGAGCAGAATTCCGGTGTATCATGACATCACATTAAGTATCAATGAGAAACTCAGTGAGAAATAACTAACAATGAGAAATAACTAACATGACAAACTAAGGTACTACACATCTTCCATGTAAGTTCATAGTTGTCCATAAAATAGTAAATATAGCTGAAATATTGCTGAACGAGACGTTAAACCTTAATTCTCTCTCTCTCCTAAAATAGTAAACCAGATATGAGCCAGGCAAGAGCATGTTGACAGATGAGATAAAGGGCCATAACTCTGTAGAAAATCATCAAAATGGGTAAGAAACCTGGGAGTGCACGTCTGCAAGATACTCTCTTCCACGTAAGTTTTGAAGTTGTGCTTCAAATAGTAACCAAGATTATGTATGGACAAAAGAAGTAAATGTTGACCGACAGGATAAAGGGCCATAACTCTGCAGAAAATACTGAAATGGGTAAAATACCAGACAGTGCACATCAACAAGGTACATGTACCATGTTGAACATTAAGTAGTCAATGAGGTATGGACCAGATAATAAATTATTGACTGATGAGATAAAGTGCCAAAAATCATTGAATTGTGCATAAAATTGAACAGTGCACATCTGCAAGATACTAAGCATTTTCCTTGCAAGTTTCAATGTTGTCGATCAAATAGCAACTGAGCTATGTACTAGACAAGAAATTATTGACTGACAGGATAAAGGGCCATAACACTGTGAAAAATCATTGAAATGCGAAAAAAGAACCCTGATACTGCACATCTGAGAGGTACTAAGGGTCATTCTATAATTATATGTGACATTCACATACATTTTTGGAGGTTCTTTGACCTGTGTAATGCAACAAATGGTGCATGGAGAATGTTCACATCAACAATGAAACTTTGAAGTCTGAATCATTATGTGAAATCTTAAATTAACAAATTCACCTTTTTTTTCTTTTTGACAAAATGCAAACATCAGGTTATGTGTGCGACTCATGATGTTTGCATTAACTTGTGACAAAAAGAAAATATGGTGTGAATTTGTTAGTTTAGGACCATACGTCAGCCATCAAAGTTTCCTTGTTGATGTGTGAACATGATTCACTCACAATCAACTAAATTACACAGATTAAAGTACCTCTGAAAAATAATCTCTGAATATCAAAAACATCTCTGAATGTCACACATGTATGTAATTATTGAGTCGCCCTATCCATTTAAGTTTTGAAGTCACTCAAAGTAACCAAGATACATTCCAGACCAGAAACTGTTGGACATTTTTCATTTTTTTTTCGAGAAGTATGATCACACTCCCACACACCATCAAAAAAACAGCACTCACCAAATGACATTCTCTCTGTATGTTATAACCGGGAGGAATGTGATATCACTCACCTGAAAACCATTCTTAGAATTTAAAGAGGGTGATTTACAGCATTCCTGCTATTTTTAGAAATGAAAGACTGTGTGGGCATACAACCATATGACTGGATGAGTGAGTGAACAGGATTTAACGTCATTTTCAACAATTTTCTGTCATATCACGACGGTGTCCACATGTGCCAGGACACGAGAGTGCACTCAGTTCCTACATGTACTATGCTGGACACTGATCAGCCCATACAGCAGCACCCAGTCACTGATTCTAGTATTGACAGAGCTGCTCAACCTTGCTTAACTTTGGCTATCTGGCAACAACCGGTGGGCTCAATGTGATATATGGCGTAAAGGCAGGACATCCATGCCGATTGAAAGACCCCGCAGCCCAATGGGTAAAATGCAAAAGTGAAAATTCACCCAAAAAGCACAGATGAAGTATAAAGAAAACATGAATGATGAGAAACAAAATTGATGTTAATTCATTCAAAAGAAAAAAAAAAAAAGATGTCAAATAATTATAGTCACCCATATAGATCTGGAGTACAACATCTCCAATATATGCATCAACAATTTACACAATTTATCTTCAATTTTTTATCACATTACCAGGGGTCGAAAAGTCCGCCTGTCCACCTGTCGTCGACAGGTAATATTTCCTTGTGACAGGTAGAACAAAAAACTACCTGTCGCAAGTGACAGGTAGAAAAAAACTTTTACTAACTGTTTTATCAGTGCCCTACATCGTTACAATGTTCAAGGAATCAAGAAAACACTGAAATTCAACTAAAAAATAAACGTAATGTTTCGCCGACATTCGTTCTCAACTATATTACGATATCTGTGTGAAGAACATCAAGGGAGATAAGTTGTCCAAGCATGTGATCTCTATGACAGTCAGGGTCCCCTCGAACGCCCGTTTATTGCTTATATATCTTGAGAAAATTGAGGGTTCCCGGTATTGCTAGCTTGTTGTCTACGTCATCATTCTTGTGTCCATGGCGGGAAGCACTGGAAGAGACCAGCAATCATATTTCTAAAAAAAAATTGACTTCTTTAACTTTTGAAATGGATCGTTTCCTCAAACGGAATAATGTGGAGGAAACTAATAAATCGGGTGGCTTGCTGACGAGCCGTGACTATGCCAGTGACACCGGCGCTGACTGATCAGCTAGTTGAACTATTTTATGACACACATTGAGAGGGAACGGGATTTTCAGCTACATATCGAAGACTATATTTCTCTGAGCAGTGAAATTTTGCACATCATCTGAACATGATTTGTGCATTTTTATCCTGAAGTATAGATAGATTTCTTGCTTATGCAGGACTGTATCCAGGGAATTTTTTGCAGGTTCCAATCCCATTCATAATTCATTATTGAGGGTCCAATTTTCGTTAGTGAATTTTTGCGCAAAGTGCCTGTGACAGGTAGAACATTAACATGAAATTCGATACTGGTAACCAGCTATGCAATCGGACTGATATTGAGGCTCCCAGAAGCTTTTTCTAAGAGTATTTCCTTCAGAAATCCTTTCAAATTGAACAAAAACACTTTCGTTTTTTGTTTCATTTGAGTTTTGGATGCCCATAAGTTTTCCGGAACTAAATTGACTCCAGATGCAGCCCTGTTACGTTTTCATATGGTAACAAGACAAAGACAAGCTGGAGGCAAGGAGTTGATCAATCAATGTCATTGCTGAATTTTAATGTCAAAAAATATTTTCACAATCACTTCATTAACAGCCTCCGAGATGGTTCATCATCATTACAGTTTTAACCATGGAAAAATGAATGACATGGTTTTGTTCAGGTTGTAATTTAATGTGACAGGTAGAAAATTATTCTACCTGTCACATGTGACAGGTGGAGATTTTCAAACATTTCGACCCCTGCATTACTGGTGCAAAAACATTTTGCTTCCTCATATTACGTGAATTGCACCAAATTGCACAAGATCATGTAATTCAGACAAGGGGAGGTGATTGTACAAGGGGAGGTAATTTGAACAAGGAGAGGTCATTATCATGAAGGGACAAGAAAAATGCAAAATGAAACTTACCTTCTGACGATAAATGAGCATCACACACTCATCAATACTTGAAACCTGGGCTTGATCCTACAAATAATAACACAGGTCTAATTAATCACCAGAAATGAAGATTGAAGAGCATCTACATGAATTAAAATTGCACTCAGCTGGCAAGGGCCAGAAAGCTTAAGAGATAATAAATTATCTCTGTAAAATTGTAGATTAGGCAAAGTTAAGTGAGTGAGTGAATAGAATTTAATGTCGCTTTCAACAATATTTCAGCTATATCGTGACAAAACAACTATAAGCACCACTCAGCCAAGTTGCGTTCCTGCTACTTCAAAGAAGAAATCTTTGAAGCAGCATGAAACCAGACCCCCTTCATCCACCCTAAAAAACAATGAAAACAGCACACAAGACACAGACAGGACTTTCACACGGTGTGTGATCTTACAGTTTTAGATATCACATTATCAAGTTCCTGTTGCTTCTCAGCAAAATGCATTGAAGCAACAAGAACCCGTGCCCACTCAACCACCCGCGGCAGAAGTTGAGAGTACAAATTGACATTCATATAGAAACATAGGATAAATCCTGGAATAATTCAATCACAGGAAGTGAAATTTCCCAAAATAAAATAAAGGATTGATCAAATTTATTAGAACAGGAAATTGACAAAATGTCCCAAATCATGCAGATGAATTCATGATTTGTTTGTTGAAATTAATGATTTTAGAGGGTAATCAAATTAATTAGAATGACTGATGGAATTTTGTCCACAAACTTGGAGGTGATTGAATTCCAATATGGTGACAGAATTACATGTATTAGAGGAATAACTGTAAGTATGTTAAGTTGCGAAACACTCTGAGTGAGTGAGTGAATATGATTTAACGTCGCTTTCAACTATATTTCAGTCATATCACGACGTTGGATCCTATTCCTTTTCACAAGCGGGAACCACATGGGTGGGGTCCTATTCCTTTTCACACCCGGGAACCCCACGGGTGCCTCAGTCGCCTCTTACGACAAGCTCTCTGAGGAGCTGAGGGCCTATTCTTATCATGACCTGCGGTGTGCACAATGACATTCCAGGTCAATCCCCGGAAGCCCCACGGGGTGCAAAAACACTCTGATCTTCAGGTGATACTAGTTCTATACAATTCTTGTTTTTATACATTCAGAACATACATATAACCAGCAGATCCACTGATTATCTTCACATGATAAAGGAGAAAAGGAATTCCGAAAATACTACACGACAGCATGGTAGACTCAGTACTGGTATTTCAAAATTTATTATGTCATCTTCAAGAGTGAACATATTTACAAAGTCCTGCTGTATTTTCATATATACAAATGTTACGGTGAGAACTATTTAAGAAGTAACCAGTGTGTATAACATACTCTTTGGTGCGATACGTAGTGAACACGCCTCACGGATTACACAATAAAAGTAGTTCAAACAAGACCTGACAGTGAAGCACGTGGAGTAGCTGAAACAACTAACTAAAAGAAGGCGACAATGACCGTGAACCTATTTAACATAACGGAGTTTAACTGAACAGTAACAGTTAGAACATACATATATGTCTGGTGAACAAGATTATCATTGATTGACACTCCGGTTGAGGTTACAATCTAAGAACCGAGATCATGTTTAGGGTGAAGGAAAATTCTGAAAAGCCCGAGTATTCTGTGTGTTCCGGCTGGACGACATTGATTTCCCTTAGCGAAATAAGATAATCAAGTAATGAACCGAAAAACCCGGCAAACATGTGTTAGCGGTATTATATTAAAAAAGCAGGCCACCAATATCTTGCGTCTTAACAAAAAAATAAATCTATTAGTGACTCCTACTTTTTCTTTCTTTCCTGATTGCAAAACCATGTTTCATTGAAGAAAGTCGCCAGGCAAAAAGTATAAAATCATTACTCTAGCTTACATGAAAAAGTCTTGAGCTCTAGCCTATGAATATAACCATTATGGGTTATATCAATAATTCTCCTGTCATGACTTTTGAATGCCATTTCCCTCTCATATGATCATGGACTCAAGGAAATAATCCATTAAAACGCACAAAAGTATGTCGGTAAACCAATACCTTGAGTTAGACGGCGAGTTAAACCATTCAAATAAATAAACAGCACATCAATCAAATGGCACAATATGTATAAAATTGGAATTCACCTGTAAGCAATAATACAACTTTTATCTTGTTCTACATGTACACCATCTCGTCTTATGAATTGAGACACTCTAATACTACAAAATATAATCTTAATCTGATTCAATAAAGTACAGGGACTAATCCATGCATTTTTTGGGGACACCGGTCGACTACCGCGAAATCGGAAACCCGCAAACTGGAAGAAACATTCTGCGCAAAACCAATGCGCAGTGGGCGTAAACCATGCTAAAATGGTGACCCGCATGGATTTCGTCAAGAACCGCGATGCGAGTGTGAAAATTTAGTCTCTCCCACCTGCTGTAAACAAAAAAATAATCAATTATTTCTTCGATAAATAATAAAAGTAAGTCCATTAGATTGATTTTAAGTAGTTTTGGTTTAGATTTTAGCCGACTTTCAAATTGGTTTGTCAGTATTTGGGCGCGTGAATTTGGGTGCAGATACCGGTATACCGGCATCAACACCCGCCTGGATTACTCCCTGACAGATGTGTGCATGTTTGTTGGAATTTCAAACAAATATTTGGTCTTTTTAGGATTTGTGAAATGGTCAGATTTGGTGAGATCCGCACGAAGCTCACACACATACCTTCCTCTCGTTTCCGATGAGCATTTAAGGGCAACCCTTTAAAGCCATTTATATCATGTTTAATCAGCTTGATATTGGAAAAGTCTGAGGTACATGTACATACATGTAACATGTACAGTAATTCTCATTTGCCTGTCAAATATATATTATTTTAAATTAAAATATAAATTGCTTAACTATTCCTACATGTATGATAAACAATTTTTCTAACTCGCCCATTATCCAACATTGCTGGCAGAAACTGGAAATTGTGTTATTTTTAAATGATCCCTGAACTAACTAAATTATTTAGACCACTGTTATGGAAACAAGGGCAGATGGATTGACATTCATGTGCAAACACTATAAGATTGTCATACAATAATCCATATGAGGGAGAATGTGTGCATTATAATATATAATTTTGGCTTCCTTTCTCAGAAGATACCGGTATCTGTAGAGGATACCAAGTTTTATAGATATCTTGTCACAGACCATATCAGAAAGGTCCTGCCAACTTAGTGTTGGTCAATAACCATTCCTAGGATCTGGTAACCTGATAAAGAAACTGGTGACCTAATAAAGAAAGCACATTCATTCAACCTAGAAATGATATAATCCAATTTCAGCTGTAAATGGAGATCTGGTCTGAGCCTTGTCTTCTCATGCTTTAAATAGAAGTTGATACAAAATCTATCACTGCCCAAACCACCTGATATCTGTCATTTCAATATCTCAAATTTTCTCAGAAACAGTTTTTGTGACACACGGAGGAACTTCTCCCCATCACAATCTAAATGTACCATTGTTTATCAACCAATGAATTTGACAGAAAATACATGTACGCCAAAGAGATTCAATTAATGAGGCTTCTAATGATTGCTCTGACATCGGTTCTGTACATGTACCAAACCGTCACAAAGTGGTAATCATCCCTTAATCAGACTAACGTATCGGTTGTGGTATAACGAGAAGAATAGGCAAGTCATCATGATTTGGTTCCAATGAGAAAGGAGAATAGAATGGGAAATAAGGTAAAGTGTATATAGATTTCTAAGCTTGTTAAAAAAGATTTCATTAAATGCTCCAGTGAAATACACGCCATTATTTCTGAATTTGCATCCTGTATATATAGGAAGGATTAACCCAGAAATTGGTAACCAATAAAGACAGCGGATCAGTTCAACCTAGAACTGCTATATAGTCCAATCTCTGCTGTGAATGGAGATCAGGTCTGAGCCACATCTTTTCATGCTTTATAAGTTGATACAAGATATATCGGATGCCCAGACAATCTGACATCTGTCACTTAAATGACAGTTAATTTCTCGTGAATGTTTCTTCTGACACACCGAAGCACTTCTCCCTTCACAACCTACCATTGTCTACTAACCAATCAAATTGACAGAAATTACACGTTGTAACTCTAGGTCAAAGATATCTGAATTAATGAGACTCGTTCTCACATGGTAATGATAGCTCTGGCTGACATCATAAGAACTCCAGTCCTTTTACAGCCCTACCAATTTAATGCCTCTCCATTCTGCACAGACACCAAACCGTCAGACAATCGTTAATCTTAACGTCAAAACTTTTATGTTAAGGTCCCTGTTGTGAATGGAAAGAATCTATATGCAAGTCATAAAGATTTGTATCCAGTCTCTGTTAAAAAGGGGAAATGAGCAAGGATTGTATATAGATTTCTTAGTCCCAACATATAATGTCCCAAAGTGAATAGCGAAATCCATAATTCGCCATTGATTCCTGGATTTGTACCAATTAAACAATGGCAGAACTGTTATTGCCTGCTGTTCTATCAGGGGTCGAAATGTTCAACAATTTCAACCTGTCCCAGGTGACAGGTACATTTTTTTTCTTTCTACCTGTTACCTGAATGCATCAACCTGAACAATGTTATCCAATATTTTTACATCGAAGAAAATGAAAATTGTCGGCCACCAGAATCAAGATATAAAGACAAATTATGCCGAATCAAAACGTGTGGATGATCCAGAAAAGATTGACATTGATACTTAAGTTATCTGAAGATGATTTTAAATGATACGAGTGAAGGTAGCAGCAATGTTTTCGCGAAATCACAGACTTGATGCACATAAAAACAAAGCACTTCTTGTGAGATACATGTAAATATTCCACCTGTTACAGACAGGTTGTTTTGTTTTCAGTCTGTCACATACAAAATCTACCTGTCCGAGACAGGTGGACAACCTATTATTTTGACCCCCTGACTATGCAATTGATTACATAAACCATTTTAGAGAGGTTAGGTATAGTTCTCTCTAACCTGATAAAGAGACTCTAAATTTGTACGATTATGTCAAGAGGAGATATAGCGTCAATAAAACACCCAAATAATTCCTTCCAAATTACTCAAGATTGACAAGATGTTCATACATGTACACATTCTCATGGTATCAGATTGTGTACCTCATTCTCATGGTATCAGATTATGTACCTCATTCTCATGGTATCAGATTATGTACCTCATTCTCATGGTATCAGATTATGTACCTCATTCTCATGGTATCAGATTATGTACCTCATTCTCATGGTATCAGATTATGTACCTCATTCTCATGGTATCAGATTGTGTACCTCCTATCAATGTCAAAGATAATCGATGAAGATAATTCTATTGGATTGGTTTTCCAGAGGAGTGAGTGAGTGAGTGAATATGATTTAACGTCGCTTTCAACTATATTTCAGTCATATCACGACGTTGGGTCCTATTCCTTTTCACACCCGGAATACAGAATACTCCTGATACTTGTGCCTACAAAAACTTAAGTGCAGTCTCTTGTATCTTGTAAGAGAAGTACTGACATTTTCCTGTCCCTTGTCCCATTATCTTGTCCTATGGAGATCTCAGAAGCAGGTCCATTATTTCTTCAAGGCTCCTCCATTTGGCCTAATTGATTAGGCATGACAGGGTCAAGAGTCTTCCTTTTATTAAGCCAGATAGATCAGGGGGTAATGACCCGATTTTTTGCCTGATAACAGCACCTCATTATTCAAGGGTCGTTGAACACTGCCATGTGACCTTATCAAAATGGTTGGGGGACATATCCTGGTGTAAACCTAAATCACACGCATCATTAGTCCAGTCTGACACCAGTAATAATAATACCTATTCTCTAGATTCTCTCAACTGATTGATCGTGAAAATAAGTGAACCAGTCGGAACCAGGACAGGAACACGAGGAGTACTAAAAATATTAACATTACGTACAGTGGAGTAGGTAACCACTGGTAACCCTGGTACACTTGTCCCACATTATATTACTGATTGGGGATGAAATAGTATGATTTCAGGGTTCCCAGATTTTCATGTGAACAAAATTCCCTGATTTTTCCCTGATTAATTTCCCAAATTCCCTGATATGCAAAATAAGCACAACCACTGGCCGGAAGGTGTGTGTTCAAAATTCATAGCCAGATTGTATGCAGTTATGAAAGAATTAATCTTGATGTGTTCAAGCTATATTGCTAGATAAGCCCTTAAAGAGGTGTTAAGCAGGAAAATTTGCATCCCTGGTGTGAACTAAAATGCCAACATAGCCAGCCACATATGACTCCTCTGTTGAGCTAAATTTCCCTGATTTTTCCCTGATGTTGGGTATTTTTCTCAAATTCCTGGAGTTTTCCCTGACTGGAAAACTGGAAAATCATTCCCTGAGTGGCTGGGAACCCTGGATTTACATCACTTTCAACAATCTTTCAGTCTTATCAGGATGTTTGGGTCCTATTACTTTTCATACACGAGAATCCCATGCGTATGGTCCTATTCCAATTTACACAAGAGACCCATGGGTAGAGTCATATTCCATTTTGTTTTACAACCAGGTACTCCATGGGTGCCCCAGTTACATGTAGTTGCCTCTTATTAAAAGTTGTCTGAGGAACTCTAAGCCCTTAAATTCTTACCATGACCTGGAGTGTGTACAACAACATCCCAGTTTCCCCCAGAGCCCCACAGGGCATATTGATCATACTATAAGTACATGCCGGCAAGTTGTGCTACAGAGACTTCAAACATACCACATGGCAGACCAGGGCTGGGAATAAATGGTGACCAGATCCAGGTTTCCCACAAGTTATAATCTTCAAAATTAACCAGCAACTTGTCTTCAGGTCACCATTATACATTATGACGACAGTTAAAAATCAGTCAGAAAAATAATCATCCACTCCCTCTATCCATTTTGTGGTTTTCAAAATGAAATTTTAACGACCTGGCAACTGAAGCCCAAAACAGGGCAAACAGGTCACGTACACTCTGGACAATTCATCGGCGTCGAGTATCTAAGCCATAATTACATATATATCATCAGTCCTAGCAGAACAATTCCATTTTCGCTAGTTAAATCTCATTTGACGATGGGATAATACAATTACAATGTTTCCATGTGTGAAGTTGCACTTCTTTGACATCGCTGATCGCTTCATAAATTGTCTCGCCAAGATCTCGTGCCAAAATCTGACCCTGGGGTTAAATTGGCTTTCATTCTCAAGAGCGGCCATAATTTAGTCTCGATCGCTCCATTGTGGGGAGATCGCTCCGATTGGCGAGGCATCAAACAGACCACGATTCTCCGTCGTAATGAAATATAAAGTGGCCGGGTAAAGTTGCACCTAATCACAAAGTGCCGCCCAGACCTTAATCACAGCCGATCTGGAATTCATCAAGTCCCCGACAGATAATGAAAACTATTAATGAGCGCTGAACGAGTTTACACCTCCTAAACTTTCCATAACATCGATACAATCTAGTTACAGACTGGAGGGAGAGAACGCTAAAGAGATCACTGCATCTACCATGTCTACTGTAACTTTACTGTAAAATACAATTTTATTTGTCTCCATGATCTTGCAGTTGAGAGTTTCTTGCTTTGGTTGTTCTGGTACCAGCAACATGTGAGAGAATTGATGTCAGATTATGAATCCATTGATAAAGTCAATTGCATAATGGGATACTCGACCCATTCTAAAGATGTAATCTGCCTAAAAACTAAGCTGGAATCGAGTTTCCACTAAAGTGACCTCTGTTACGACGCGGTCATCATCTGAACACATGGTATGATCATACGTAGACATTTCTGTTCATAGTCAGGTGGTAAAGGGTGGTATCCGAGTATATTAGGGCATTTCCATAATGGTCACATCCGATTGGTCCAATGAGATCTGATATGGGTGCAATCACATTCATAGAACAAAGACACACCTCCAAAAAACGATGGATTAAAATGATCCCTCAGTGGGCCTCGAAGTGCTCCCATCACAAATTAGAAAACACCAGTGTCTATGTTAACTACCACCGATTTTTTCTTCCAAAACAACACTTCATCAGGAGTGGGAGAAATAAAGTAGCTAATTTCCACAACTTCGGTGTATCCCACAGTTGTGCCTCTCTATACTATAGTATTGGCTTTCCAGGTCATATACATGTAGTTAATGCCAGAAAATGTCATTGGCTCATTTAAATGGAGCGGTCATGTGACATAATGCGTTTTGAAGCTATAATAGGGTCAAATACATGGAGAATGAAGTCAATAAGCTAAGGGTATATTCTAATGATATGCCGGCATCTTGCCGGCACCATTGAAAACTGTTGACTGCTTCCCTCTTGCAGGAAACTAGCCTATGTTTATGTATACTATGATTGCCGTTTTGAATTTGGTGCTAATGCTGTTATATGGAATAGATCTTTGGATTATCGAAGCTGATATCCTTTAATGGATGATGGCTGAATTGAATTTCGAATGACGGACCAGACACTTCAGGGCCGTAGCCAGGATGGGGTGGTTCGCCTTGACTCCAAAAGGGCACATCAGGGGGTTCGCTGTATGGTAAAAGGGGCCAACAGGAGGTTCGCTTCAGTTTGAAAAGGGAATTTATATGAGAAAAATATATAATATTTCCGAAAGGGGGGTTTGCCCGAACCCAGAAAACCCCCCCTTGGCTGCGGGCCTGCACTTGTAATATGAAATTTTGTTAGCTCGTAAGATGTGACCCGGTAAACAACATGACAGTGCACATCTTCCATGTAGTTTTGAAGTTGTCCATAAAATAGTGACCAGCTGAGAAATTGTTGACAGACGTGGACCATCAGGTATACATGCCAATTAAAAGACCCCGCAACCCGATGGACAAAAAAACATATAATCAAACATGTTTGAAGAGAAACTTTCAAGATAGTGTTACATATTGTAAGTTCATTAACAATCCTCCAGGAATGGTTTAGGCTGCAGGAAAATCAATGTTTTGTTTTCAAGAAGGTCTTTAGAGTGCCTTAAATGATTTGTCTAGATCTCAAGCCTTTGTGAGCTTTGACGAGTTACATTGTAAGCATGCTTGATGATGTTGAATGGAATTCAGCCTCTTGAACTGGCTTTGAAGAAGCTTTTGTTGGGTGTTTACAAACATGGATGATCTGGGGTCCTTGTACTTGTCATGAACAGTTCCAGCCTCCAGGGAGAATAAAAGACCCTATCCATGTCGTTGAACATGAACACGGTGGACAGGAAATAGAAATTGCACATCAAGCAACGGAGATTGGAGGAAAGTCGGCTGGGAAAAACAGATGAGGCAGAAGAAAATGTGAACTGACCCTGCAATGCTGTGGTCTCTAAACAAGGATCAATATCCTCAATGAAGTATATGCCTGGCACGTCCCACGCATGCACACCAATGCACTTGGCTACAAGATTGCAATAGATATTCAAGATGAATTTTTTTGAGACAAGTAGCCAGAGGTGATACGAGGCGATCACAAAATGTTTCCTTTCGTGTCCAGTTTTTCAGAGTTCCTCATTTCACTTTGTACAATAGTGTGAAATGAACCTGAAAAGTGGTAAGGCTTTGGTGTAAGACCTCTCATTGAAAAGGTAATACCCTGGACAAAAGACTGACAATACAACTTGTGGCAGATCCTTTGTCAATTATATTTCGCGAGCACCAAATCGTTGCCCGAAATGAGGTGGAAAAGATGGAAGAATGGAGAAAATGAGCATTCCAACATACAGTACAGTCACTTACATGTAGCAATAGAGGTTTATAGAAACAACTGAGTGCATCACAGGAGATCTTCCACTCTAAGAACAATTCAAATTTAAAAAAAAAAAATCAAGGTTTTCATTGGCTTGTGGAGAAAATTGGAAGAAAATCCAGCCAAGCATAAGAGGTTTTGTAAAGGTTCATTACCCAATCACCTACAGGCCATCTGCAGGGGATCTGAAGGCCATCTGCAGAGGATCTGAAGGCCATATGCAAGGGATCTGAAAGCCATCTGCACAGGATCTGAAAGCCATCTGCTGGGAATCTGAAGGCCATCTGCAGGGGATCTGAATGTCATATGCAAGGGATCTGAAGGCCATTATCTGCAAAAGATCTGAAGGCTACTCGATATCCTCTGTAGGCCGTTTGGAAAACCCCTGCAGGGCTATAGATTTGCAAGGGATCTGTAGTCCATCTGCAGGAGATTTGAGGGCCATATGCAAAGGATCTGAAAGCCATCGGCAGGGGATCTGAAGGCCATCTGCAGGGGATCTGAAGGCCATATGCAAGGGTTCTGAAAGCCATCTGCAGGGGATCTCATGGCCATCTGCAGGGGATCTGAAGGTCATATGCAAGGGTTCTGAAGCCATCTGCAGGGGATCTGAAGGCCATATGCAAGGGTTCTGAAAGCCATCTGCAGGGGATCTGATGACCATCTGCAGGGGATCTGAAGGTCATATGCAAGGGTTCTGAAGCCATCTGCAGGGGATCTGAAGGCCATATGCAAGGGTTCTGAAAGCCATCTGCTGGGGATCTGAAGACCATCTGCAGGGGGTCTGAAGATCATATGCAAGGGATCTGAAGGCCATCTGCAAGGGATCTGAAGGCTACTCAATATCCTCTGCAGGCCGGTTGGAAAATCCCCTGCAGGGCCATGGATCTGCAATGGATCTAAGGCCACCTGCTGGGGATGTGAAGGTCATATGCAAGGGATCTGAAGGTCATATTCAGGCGATCTGAAGGCCATCTGCAATGAATCTGAAGACCATATTAAAGGGATCTGCAGCAGATCTGAAGGCTACTCGATATCCTCTGCAGGTCATTTGGAAAATCCCCTGCAGGGGATATTTTTCGTCCCCTAATTCAGACAGGTCATATCCTTTGCAGATAATGTGCAAATGGTCTGGAAGAGATTAAGTAATAAATGCTTTAATTGCCTCAGATCCTCAGAACTAGTGGCCGTTAAGGTTACTACATTGAAAAGGGGATTTCCAACAGCTTCCACGCCCTTTCAGGATCACATGATGGGTTCACAAACACAGGTGATCCGGGATACATGTACTTGTTCTGTACTATTTCCAGGGCTCGAATTGGCGGCCTGCAAATTGCAATTTGCAGGCCAAATTTGAGGTGTTGCAGGCCATGTGAAAATTCGCCTGCAAAAAAAAAAAAAAAAATTGCAGGTCATAATTTCTGTGGCAGAAATTGTTATTATCTTCTGTTCAGTGGATATTCTGGAGATCATTTTCGTCGACGGCATGTCCAAAAGGTAGAAAACTTTTCATCTTTTTCAACACAAAATACATCGTCGTGGTCGAGTTCAGATCGATGGCAAAAGTAAATATGTTCAGGGGAGTCTACTCGCGCATTACTTGGAAATAGAGAACTGTTGTCTCCCTTTACTGTCCTTACGCATGCGTGCGCCGCTGTTCTAGGAATCCTATTTCCGTTCGTTTGTTGCTGAGAGACTGGCCAAAATGAACTGACAGATTAATTTGCCGGGCTGCCAAATAATGAAATAAATTGTGTGATGGCAAAAGTATCAACTGTACGATCGTGGGGGTTTAACGACTGGCTCAACATTACGAAAAAGGAGAAAAAAAAACGGACATGATATTGTGACAGAAATGAACTGCTCGCTGTGTTCGAAGTACGAACGGCAAATTCAAACGGTGAGAAATTTTCAACAAGCTTGGATTAGCGGCACTCGTACAATCAAAAAAGATTGCGTGATCACACATTCGAAGGCAGAACCACATAAACGGGCGGAAACACTTGAACGTGATCGTTTCTACAGACAAAAACGAGAAAATCCCGCGGCTCGAACAATAATTGGCCAGTCTCTCAACAAACTCAAGGAAGGTGAAAATGAAAGAATTTCGAAAATCTTATTAAAAAAATGCAGGTCAAATTTTGCAATTGCAGGTCATCTTGGATTTGACCTGCAAATTTTTTGGAAGGGGTTTTTTTTTGCAGGTCATCTCTCATGCTCTAAAGCGAGCCCTGATTTCCCGCTCCCAAGAGAATGAAAGATGATATACCATCAAGGTCATCGAACATGCAAACAGCGGACAAAAGGAAATGAAACTGGCACATCAATCGACAGACACTGGAGAAGTCAGCCACGAAAAAGTGACAAGGTGAAAGAAAATGCGGATTGACCATGTAGTGCTGTGGTCTCTAAAACAAAGATCATTATCCTCAACGAAGTATGTGCCTGTCACATCCTGTATTCAAGAACCTCAACACACTGGCTAAGAGAATATTGCAATAGATACTCATACTGAATGTTTTAGACAAGTTGCCAGAGGTGATAACAGTCAATTACACATCTTCTTTCGTGTCCACTTTTTCAAAGTTCCTCATTTCACTTTGCACCAGCAATTGAATGAAATGAAGCCGAAATTTGGTGGAAAAGATCGGAGAATGGAGAAAATGAACATTCCAACATATTGATTTATCCAGAAATGGACGGAAAGGTGATCTTTGTGATAGATAATCCATGGATATATTCACCTGCGCAAAAGTTAAGCACCACCCTATTTTGCCATGGCCATTGCAAAACCCAGATTTGAATCCCCTAAGTGAGTGAGTAATAGGGTTTAACTTCGTTTTCAACCTTGTTTCAGTCATATCACGACGTTGACTAAATGTGCCAGAACACGAGAGTGCTCACAGTTCCTATTACCCTGGACACTTGTAAGACATGTTGGGCCTCAGAGTGACAGCTAGGAACGCCACAATACAGACAAGAATTGGCCCAAGCACTCCATGAGCAATGGGACCGTATTCCAATGATCAAACGATTACCAGTATGAAGAGAGTGTCATCCACGAAACATAAGGGCACATGTGTACAAATTTACTGACAGGGTACTGTAGCATGGAATGCGCAGGATGATTGTTAATTTGTGATCACCATCATTTTTACCACAGTGGATTTGCAGGAACTGACCTACTTAATTCATCCATGAATTACCCCATTTTTAGCTATTGTCTTCTTATGCTTATAAAGTTCTCAATAATGACAAACATTGTTGTTGTTTGTCTTTTACATGTATAAGAGTACATGTAGCAAGGTATGGTGGCTTAGTAGATGTCCAGGTATGCACAGTCTAATCGCGCTATTCACAAATGTACCTGCTTAAATACAATACATCTGTTGATAAAATATGGGGTAACTGATGTGCAGGTGTTCCATACATGTCGAGAGAATTTGAGTGGAAAACTTCCAGTTCAACCAGATGTACCGTCACTACCAGGCATTTCCCTCCCCTTTTCTCTTCTATTGTCAGGAGCTGGTAAACAGCTTTGACGAACATACTAATCGATTGATGGGGTCACATACTCTGTCAGCCAATCAAGTGGTTCGCTTTGCACTGTTCAAAGCAGAGGTCACAGGGGTCAGGCACTGGCATCACTCGGCATCTCAGCCAATCCAAAAGTGTGTGTTTCACAAGGCCACTCCATTTTTGGCAATTTAAATGAATGTCGGCTAAGTCTCATGAATATGTCATGTTTTTCGTACTGACTATCTGCCGTTAGCATGTGCGCTTGACTAGTTGACCATGGTTGGTGCAAGGTAGACCGTGGCATTCGTGATAATGACCAGATGTGGAGACAATATGAACTCTTGTGGAATAGAACAACACTCAACTCTAGTAAGCACTTGATTCACCAGATGTCAGAAATTACCCTGGACCCTTAACACCTCATCTGGAATCTTCCCATACATTCTGAAGTCACTATGATAAAGTGGCAAACAGAACATTTCTAATATCTCACATTCCACAATCTCTCAGTACAAACACCATCAAGCTTCTTCAACATGCCTGGAGTTGATATTCTTGCAAATACTGGAACTCAAGACATCAAAATTAGAAGAGGTTAAGTCACTATTCATTTGTAAGGAGACTAGCACAAAAATAATATTGATGAAAAAAAAGTACAAATCGAAAGGTATTCAAATTCTGGTGAAGGTCAAAATTCAATGACTGATATTTTTAATCCATCATATAAGACAGGTTTAAGGAGGTAGCTTGGTGACATTAGTTACACAGTTTGTCAGTGACCCAGTATTGGGTCATTGACAAACCGTGTTACGAATTTATCCCACTGAAGACCCTTTCTGAACACGCTAATGAATGTCCATAGGCAAATTCTGTGATAAAGGACTTCTTGTGAACAACTTTGGCCCTATGTTGTTGTTGCTCACAAAACAAAAAAAAATACTGATATGTGAACGCAGTTGCAATATTCATTGGCATTGATCATCGCTGATTACAATGGAATACGAGCTGGTCACATAATGAATGCTACCTTAAAGGCTTTATTACAAGTACTTGTTGTCAAAATGAAGCCCAAGGAGTAATTGACACGAGCCAGCCGAGGTGAGTGCTTTGAGACAGGAGCTACTGTAAAGGGAGATAACTTAGTTACCCACCCAGAATTAAAATCGACGGCGGTGGATGGAAAAATATCGGACGACCATGTGACCGTGATCACTCGTTTTCATTGGACGATTTTGTCTGAAGCGGGATAAATGTGGTTCTTTGACTAGCTATGAGATCAACAGAAACAGTTGGAGAAAAATAAAGCTCACTCACCACTGATATGTCAAAAGAATTGATAACAGTCTGCGACAGTGGAGAAGGTTCATACTTCATGTAAGAATCACAAGACAATGCATACAATAGCCAAGCCTGGGGACAACAATGCGTCTAGACCTGTGCCTTTTCAGCGACACAAAGACCTAGACAATAGTTCCTACATGAAGTATCGACCGTGGAGAAGTTAAAGTAGAGCAGTCCAATACACAAGTGTATTTTATGTACTTTTTGGATTATTTGGAATGGAAATGCTTGTTAATGCAGACCTGTCTAGTATGAGGTACATGTAATGTTCAGACTGTTCTTGTGAACATGGTGTCACAGAGTCACGAACATGAGCCATGTTCAATTGTTTGAAGACGGAATCACGAGGATGACTAGTACATAAGATTCATCTCCACTACAATCAACACTTGAATGGTTGGGCTCAAGCAATAATTATGTTGTGTTCAGAAAAAAAAAGGTTTCATAGAGTGTGTCTGTTAGATCTCAAAGTCTGTGTGAGCTTTGATAGAGTATTAAGCATGCTTGGTGTTATTGAATGGAGTTCAGCCTCTTGAACTTGCTTAGTATCTTTTGTGGCGAGTTTACAAACACGGGTGAACTCGGGTCCAAGTACTCGTCCTTTACTGTTCTCGGCTCCTGGCAGCATAAAAGACACTTCACTATCGAAGCTGTCGAACATGCAAACAGCGGAGAGGAAATGAAAATTGTGTATCACGAAAAGGGAGATTGGAGGCAAGTCAGCCGGGAAGAACAGACGAGGCGAAAGAAACTGTGGATAGACCATGCAATGCGGTTGTTCCTTCAAGCAAAGATCAATATCCTCAATGAAGTATATACCTGGCACGTCCTGTACATATCCATGTACATCAATAGTCTAAGAGATTGCAAAAGATACAGCAGTTGCCACAGGTGATAACAGCCAATTAATAACGTCTTCATCATGTCCACCTTTTTCTGAGTTCCTCGTTTCACTTTGTACTGGTAATGAAACCGAAATATAGTGGAAAAGATGGAATAATGTAGAAACTGAGCATTTTCAACATATTATGATCCAGAAATTAATCAAAAAGTGTCCTTTGTAAACTCCATGGATATACATCAGAGTTGCTAAGTATTTAATCTTTTGGAGTACAATATCACTATGAATATTCAGGGCAGGAACATAATCTATTTAATATGCATGATCAAAGACAGACATGCCCCACTCATAGAAGTCGCGTGCATAAATGTACATGTATTATGTGATGAATGATAACATTCTTTCCCCCAAAGTACAAAAATATGAGTGTAAAACAAACCTGGCTTAATTGGAAATCAAGTGTTTCCAACTCAACCAGATGTGGCGACAATACGAAATCTGCCAATGGGATACATGTACAACAACCTACTCTATCAAGTAAGCACTCAATTCACAAGATATCAGCAATTACCTGGACCCTTAACACCTTATCTGGAATGTTCTCATACATTCTGAAGTCACTATGATAAAGCCACAGACAGAACCTTTCCTAATAGCTCACATTCCACAATCTCTCAGCACAAACACCATCAAGCTCCTTCAACATGCTGGAGTTTGATATTCTTGCAAATATTGAAGCTCAAGATAACTAAATTAGAAAAGGTGAATTTATTGTTCATTTGTATTAAAGGTATCAAGGTATTTATATTCTGGTGAAGGTCAACATTCAATGATTGATTTTATAACTCATTGTCTTGATCATTTCAGAAATCATAATGTTTAGTATACTTACAAGGCAGGATTAGGGAGAAGAGATTGTGACACACATGGTTCTTTGATTAGCAATTTAAATAATCAGGAAGAGTTGAAGATACATGTACATGTATCTCATTTACCACTGATATATCAAAAGAGTCAATAACAGTGGAGGAGTTAAATGAGAACAGATCCACACCAAAGGGTAACTTTTATTTTGTACTTTTCGGATTATTTGGATAAGCTAAATATGCCTGTTAATGCAGGTCTGTCTAGTATGAGGTAATGTTCAGACTGATCTTGTGAATATGTTTGAAGACAGAACCACAAGGGTAACTGTATGTTACATAAGATTCGACTCCAATACAATCAACACTTGAATGGTTGGACTTCAGGAAGTTATTATGCTGTCTTCCAGAAAAGTGCCTTACATCTCAAATCTTTGGGAGCTTTGATGATTACGCCTAATAATTCAATCACAGGAAGTTCACTTTTCAACTCTGTTATTCAAACACAGAGAAAAACTAACATTCCCATTCTTCATTCAAATTGAAGAAAAGTCATATAATGACAAAAAGTGACACTTTGTATTTGGTGCCATGAAGAATGTTGCCAGATATAAGCCAATTTTGCTGCACTTCCGGTGATCGAATTATTAGAGGAATTACCGTATATAAGCATGCTCGGTATTTGTGAATAGATTTCAGCCTCTTGAACTTGCTAAGGGGGGATTTGGCTTAATGTCACACTCAAGTTTGTTTCACTCATATGGTGACAGTCA
Source organism: Hanleya hanleyi (assembly GCA_036873755.1). Taxonomy (NCBI): domain Eukaryota; kingdom Metazoa; phylum Mollusca; class Polyplacophora; order Lepidopleurida; family Hanleyidae; genus Hanleya; species Hanleya hanleyi. Next base: position 75,382 of record JAVTVY010024339.1, read on the forward strand.
GTTTGGTTGGTGGAGGAAGCCGGAGTACCCGGAGAGAACCACCGCCCGTCGGCAAGTAACTGACAAACTTTCACACATGGACCAGTCGGGCTCGAACCCGTGCTGGTTCAGTGGTGTGAGGCTAGCGGTCACCAGCGAAGCGCCTTAGACCACTCGGCCACCGAGGGCCCCTGAACTTGCTAAGTATCTTTTGTGGTGAGTTTACAAACACGGATGAACTCAGGTCCCAGTACTCGTCCTTTACTGTTCTCGGCTCCTGGCAGAATGAAAGACGCTTCAGTATCGAAGCTGTCGAACATGCAAACAGGGGAGAGGAAATGAGAATTATGTATCACAAAAAGGAAGACTGGAGGCAAGTCAGCCAGGAAGAACAGACGAGGCGAAAGGAACTACTGATAGACCATGCAATGCGGTTGTTCCTTCAAACAAAGATCAATATCACCAATGAAGTAAATGCCTGGCACGTCATGTATGTACATCAATACACGGGCTAAGAGATTGCAATAGATAACAGGGCTCAAAATGGATTTTTTTTTAGCAGTTGCCACAGGCGATAATAGCCGATTAAAAAGGTCTCCATCACATCCACTTTTTTTAGAGTTCCACATTTCACTTTGTACCAGCAATAGAGGGAAATGAAGCCAAACTGTAATGGAAAAGTTGGAAGAATGTAGAAAATGAGTATTTTCAATATATTACATTGATACAGAAATTAATCAAAATGCGCCCTTTGTAAACTCCAGAATATAGGAATCAGAGTTGCTAAGTTGTAAAATCTTTCTGTACAAAATAACTACATCTATAAATAATGTTCAAGGCACGAACATAATCTATTCAATATGCATTATCAAAGACAGACATGTTTAACTTATACTGTATTAGACATAGCGTACATCACTGTCTTGTAAGAGATGCGGCGCGTATCGTCCCATCATCTTCCGGTCACGTGCTCCAGTTTACACAACGTAGAGGTGTCTTCAGAAAATGTTGTTTTTTTCTTATTTTTTAAGCGACAACGTAAGCACTTTTGAAGGAAGATTTTGAGTTGAAGCTCCCATCTGGCATTTTACTTTCCTTCCCAAGGGTATTTGGTCGATAGTTTTTTAATAATCCATCAAAACTCAACAAAAAATGTCCTACGAAGCAATTTCAGTTCCTAAAATCGGCTCGGAAACCAGTAAAATTCCGGAACTTCTACCACACAGGGCTATAAAGTGGTAGATTATCATCCGAACTTTCCACAGCACCCCCCAAAACATCGGGACTCCACAATTATAAGACACTCTCGGTAACATTACGTCGAGTTGTACAAAACTTGAATAACGGCTTCATCCAACATGAGTTTACGGTTTCGTCTCCATCATATTCTTGTGAGTTAATGGCTTCGTCTTTGCAAAACCAGCTGGATTCACTTGAGTTTTCTTCTCAGGCAACCACGTGTAGTTAATATAATCCTCCTTTAAAAGACAGTAGATTTATTGGTGCTTCCCTTCAATTTATATCGTGCATTTTGCTCGTATATTTGGATTCTGTTCATCAAATTCATTGTTTCAGGTGACCATGAAAGGCAGAGATTTGTCTTTGTTTGCATGTTCTTACTGAGAAGCACAGTTCATGTGTTCAGAAGAGACTGCGAACACACAACAGAAAATCATGGTTCCCTAGGTTTTGAGAGTGAAAAGCTTGGAGTCAAATTCGAGTTCTGGAAAAGTTGGCTACAGGAGCCATAATTTCAAAATCACACCAAAAGAATCTCGGGCAGTCTGACAAACAATCAAAGTAGACCACTCCATGTCGATCTTGCCATCCATCTGATCGAAGTGAAAGGAAATGAAACATTTGATACACTCATTTCCAGTCCCTTGTATAAAGCTTCGTACACATTCATCCGTTTTTCGGCAACGACAATGAGACCACGATAATGCGGCAACGGCATAGAAATCGGCCATATGAAAATGAACTGGGGTGTTACACATACGCACGGCATGGCAACGTCAACGCGTTAACACGGTCTGGAATCGGTCCAGGAGCGATTTTTCTACCGTTCCCGGACATAAAAGCGGCGTAACCACAGCCAAACACATGCTTTCTGAGAGGGCAGAGTAGTTGCATATACCCACAAGAGGATGCCCCGAAAAGCTGAAATGTACATTTCTATGCCGTCGTCGCATTACCCTTGTCACATTGTCGTTCGCGTTGCGGTTTTCTGAAGACAACGAATTCCGTCCGAAAATTCATAGCGATGATGAGAACAAGGGTGAATTGGTCGCTTGGGAGTACGTCTCCATGCCACTTCGACCCTCGAGAATCAAGGGTGAAGTTCGCGGTGCCTTAGATCCAGAGTGCGTCGGAAGAGTCAATTGCAGCTGTAGATGTTCATCCGGGCAACATTAACTATTTATTGGACAGGTTCGTGCTAAATGTTCGCCGATATTCTACGAATAAGCCAATCACGACAAATTCTGCCTTTTGACTTTGACAATGACATTTAGTTCACGGATATTACCTTCGCATGGCACAATCTTTTGATATATTCTAACGCCCATCTTACCGAGGTGTGGGAATTTTACATTTCATTACATAATTACCCTGGGCAGATTGACTTCGTTCGCCGTGTATTTCGCCCGATGTCAGCTTCCCTAAGCATTAAATCACATGTCCCTTCCATTTAAACGAGCTTAACTATTAACTATTTTCAATTATTTGACCTGAAAACAGCAGACATCAGACATGTCAGTTTCATGTCAGTACACGAGAGGCAAGTCTGCGGATTGTGCGCAAGACCAAACCAAAGTTTTCTTGTGCATGCTTTTTTGTTTTTCTCAAGAAAATCATATCAGAAACGGCCTAACATATTTGAAAACAAATAAAATCGGCGGCAATTCACAGGGGAAAAATATGTTTTCTAATTTCTGGTTGGGACACTTCAAGGCCCAAATGCAACAAATTCCTCCCTGTTTAAGGTGTGTCTTAGTTCCAGGCTTGTCATTGTCCAGATATGGTGTTTCACTAGCCAATCGACTGTGATTATTTCGGACACACGCTAATATACACGGATAGCATTTGTTACCGCATGGCTGCGTACAGAAGTTTCTACGTATGTTCGGGTCATACATTCGAATGTTGCTACCGCCTAACAATTAAAGCCAGACTTTTCAGCAGCAGTAAAACCTTTGATGTTTACGTTTACCACACGCACACTTTGGAAATGATGCCATATTTGGATAGTGTGTAATATATTGGTACACGTCCCACCCGTGTGGTTCCCGGGTGTGAAAAGTAATAGGATCCAACGTCGTGATATGACTGAAATATAGTTGAAAGCGACGTTAAATCGTATTCACTCACTCACCCTATTGGTCCACGTGGTACCGTATTTAATTACTGTGGGCTAGCTACCTGATTGGCTAAAAAATGTAGTTTGAAATTTGCACGGGGTTTATACATCGCTAAAGTCAGATATAATATTCCTTGATATTATATCTGGTTTACTATGATTGGTTCAGCACGTCACGAATTCTCGTCATGCAGGTCTGTTATGTCTACTATGCTACAACACACTGAAATCCCAGCGCGAATAAGATTGAATCTTGAAACGAATGGCTCAAGCATAGCGGATTTGTCAGGCCGACAAACTCGATCCTCGAGCCAAAAGGTTCTGGATAACAGCGAGGTATTGGAGATTGGGGATTTCCTTTGATTTTGAATAGATTTCCTTGGAAATGGAATTTCATCAGGAAAATTTTATGTGCAGATTAATGTGCGTAATTTTACTGGGCTGTGATCATTTTGGCTACAAAATAGTGCCGGAGAACTGTGGCGCTTGAAATGTCAGACAGTCAGCAGAACAATAAAGATGTACAAATGTGACACCGGCATTGACTGGCATTCCAGGGACGTTAATCCTCTCACATTGTGTTTCAGCTGTTTTACCTGACTGCGGCGTTGGTGAACTATAGGTTTATGCAGTCATGCAGTTCTGCTGGTACTGTCCCATTCATCAACTAATGAGCTGAGTAAGGCATCGGACGAATATTATCAGAGAAGAGACCGTTAACTCAGAACAGACTAAACCGTTTCCGTTAATTTCCATCCTTTTGACGAAGCCGGAATAAAAGTTTCAAACAACAAACCGAAGATTGACCGAAAATGTCTTAAAGTCACAGAGTCACCATGTTTTCTATTATAATAAGGAAAGCTCAGTCAATAATCTATCATTCGGCAGCCAAATATGTCAGTAGTTTAAGAATTTTATCCCTTTGAGAGCATCTTCACCAGCCAAGTCAACTACATCGCGAAGCTCTCTACGCTGCCTTGACATTCTTGGCTGATGGCAGAGGAATACTGCTCTGCGCCACCTAGTGGAAGTTTTAACGGCGAGAGACTTTTTGCCACCAGGAGTTGTTCCCCTTCAATCTCAAGTCGGCACACACATGAGGCGATTAGTTATCGTTCGACCTTGCAGCGTGTCCCAAAATCTGATTCAATTGATCAGAAACACCGAAAGTGGCCGTGAAAGTGCTCTTCCTGTATCTTTTCGGTAGAATTTCCCCGCACACTCGACACAACTCATTCTTATTGGGGCCGTCATCTTGGGAAACCAACTACTACGAAACGCGCTTTCTGATTGGATGCAGCACGCCGTCTCTGCATCCAATCATCAATGAGGATTAACGATCCAACTTTACTAGAGAAGTATGCCAAGGCAATGTACAGAGCAATGTGATGGACGTAGACTTGGCTGGAGAAGATGCTTTGAGAGCTGATTTTTTACACTGTGTCGGGTTTATATGCCATGTTCGGTAGAGTACTGATCGATTACAAAACGCAGCAAGGAAGCAATCAGAGATTGCTCAATTGTATGCCCCCCTTCCGCTTTAATCCGACACTGCTCCACCATTGTTCTGTTTTGTATTGGTCTGTGGAGGCCTAATTTGGCTAATTATAAAAATTCTGTTTCAGTCACATTTTTCGGCATGCCTCGCATAATACATGTACATATTCCACCCGGGACTTTCGCCAAATTCAAAAATGTGACCTGGTTATGAGACCTTTGAATTTTGCATCCAATTCACTCTTTTTGGGGCAATTTCATAATTCAGGACCTATGTGATCTACTTTGGAATGTGCTTTGGACAAATAAATATATCTCATTCATTTAGGTTTGATGAACAAAAGGCCATAACTCTTGAAAATATAACCGAAAGCAGAGAAACTTCACGCTGCACACCTATGGGGTACTGACCACATATCATGCAAATTCCATAATTGTCCATACAATATTAACCGAGATCCAGCCCGGACAAGTCCCAATTCACAAAGATTTCAAGAACAAAAGGGCCATAACTCTTGAAATATACGCGAAACGCGGAGAAACTTCACACTGCACAACTACAGGGCACTCACCACATATCCTGCAAATTCCATACTTGTCCATACAATATTAACCGAGATCCAGCCTGGACAAGTCCAAATTCACAAAGACTTGATGAACAAAGGGCCATAACTCTTGAAAATATATGCGAAACGCGAAGAAACTTCACGCTGCACAACTACAGGGCACTGACCACATACCCTGCAAATTTCATAATTGTCCATACAATATTAACCAAGATCCAGCCCGGACAAGTCCCAATTCATGGAGATTTCAGGAACAAAGGGCCATAACTCTTGAAAATATGGGCGGAACGGGGAGAAACTTTACGCTGCACAACTGTGGGGCACTGGCCACATGTCACGCAAATTTCATACTTGTTCATACAATATTAACCAAGATCCAGCCCGGACAAGTCCCATTCACAGAGATTTCAGAAAAAGGGCCATAACTCTTGAAAATGATACCGGAACTCGGAAAAAAACTCTACGCTGCACAACTATGAGCCACTGGCCACATTCCATGCAAGTTTCAATCCTGTCCATCAATTATTAACCGAGATATCGCGCGGACAAGAAATTCGGACGGACAGACGGACGGACAGATGGACAGACGGACAGACGGACGGACAGACGGACGGACAAAGCGATCGCTATATGCCCCCCCTCTAGTTAGAGGGGGGGCATAATTAGAGAAATATCCGTGGGAAGAAGACAAATGCTAGATTAGAGTTTAATCTCAAATTTTCAAGTCAAAAATCTATAGGTTGTCGCTAAGATAAGAAAGAGAATCATTCCCTTCCGACGATCGCTAACCTTATTGTTGGCTAGAGCACGTGACCGGAAGACGATTCGCGCCGCATCTCTTACAAGACAGTGTACATGAATGTATTACTTGATGGAAGGCAACATTCATTCCTCCAAGGCAATGGTTTCAATAGAAGCTGTCGCCCGTCGCAAGCGACGGGATCTCGCATAGGTATCTTGCGTTCAGTCATTTTTTAGTGTGTGTCAAACTCAAATCCAGTGGCCGCCAGGTCCCTAATCTAACGGCACACTACGTCGGCTGTCCGAGTACTGCCTTGTCCGATGAAATTGTCAGCATTCGTTCTGCCGAATGACAATTGTACACCACATTTTCCAGCTGTTCTCCATCATGTCCACGTGGTTCTCTTGTTACCAAAATAGATGAATATAAATGAAACCGATAATGATTGGTTGGTACTGTCCCAAAGAATGACGTCTCCAGTTATTCTGCCAATCACTGAGTTTGTACTTCGTGCTGAGATTCAATAGGTTCATGAAAATGAAACATAAAGCTAGTCTGGAGTTTTTTGGGGTAATCGCGAAAAAGAAGAACGAAACCGGTATTTATAAATTCACAGATTCGTCTGGCATGAATAAATCTTTTTCAAGGCTACTTTCAAATCATTTTCTGTTATATTATATTTCTGTCTATAGGCTGGCATTGAATAAGTCCCAATTCGCGCAAAATTTAACAACAACAACAATGACACATGTTCGTCATGTAAACGGGAAAGTGGATCATACACCGGTTCTCTTCTAAATTTCTCCTGAAAAGCTCTCTGAGAGCACCATTTCTATTGTCGATTCTCCCTCAATTCAATCGCATTGTGATCTCAAGATCAGAGATGGGAGCAACTCCTACTTTTTCCTTTTCAACTTCTACTCAAATCCTTATAAACCCCTGCAAGGTATATGATATTTGAGAGTACAAGCAGCCAGAGGATGCCAAGTCCCCCGCCGAAATGGCAGCAATATTTTTTAGCATTGTTGGTCTCGAGGGGATATACATGAGGGAGGCAACTGCTATACTTCATAGGCGTTGGATGTAGAGGGTCTTAATTCTGCCTTCCCAAGTTTTAAAATCAACTTAGAACGGTTGACTGAACATTTTTTGCTTCTGTAAATTAGCTTAAAGGCAATGAAGCATGGAAATTACATGTATGTAACCGAGAAGCGACCCCAAGTGACATCTCAAGGCATATTAGGAAAACCAAATTTGACAAGAAGCTGAATGCATCCTCAACCTATTGTCCGGAAACCAAATTTTAAATTTGCCACCAGGTGTCGCCACCTGTAGGTCCAAGTGGGCGAAATGCAATCCCAAGGATCATTTGATGACATGGTGTATCAGCATACAAACTTTGGGAAGAATCTGAAGAGCCGGGGTTATTGCCCGGAAACCAAATTTAGATTTGTATGCACAAGTGTGCGAAACACAATCCCAAGTGACATCTTATGACACATGAATACCAAATTTGAGAAGAATCCGATGAGCAGTTGTCAAATTATTGCCAGAAACAAATTTCAGTTTTTTCCACCAGGTGTCGCCACCAGTATGCAAAAGCAGGTGAAATACAATCTCAAGGGACATATAGCATGGTACCTGCATACCAAATTGGAGAAAAACCTGATGAGCGAAATCAAATTTAGATTCGACACGAGGTGGTGCTACCTGTAAGCACAAGCGGGCGAAACGCAATCCTAAGCGACATCATATGTCACGATATATTCATACCAGATTTAAGAAGAATCTGACGAGCGGTTCCCAAGTTATTACCCGGAAACAAATCTGGTATTTCGCCACCAAGTTGCACCACCTGTAAGTAAAAGTGAGCGAAACGCAATCATGCATGCTAAATTTGAGGAGATTCCGATGAGCAGTTCTCAAGTTAATAGCTGAAAACAAATTTTGATTTTAACACCTGATGGCGCCACCTATAGGCGCAAGTGGGCGAAATGCAATCTCAAGCGACATCTTAGGTCATGTTATTACCCGGAGACAAATTTGGGATTTTGCCACCAGGTGGCACCACCTGTAAGTGCAAGTGAGTGAAAGGCAATGCCATGCAACATCTCCCGGCATGGTACATGTAAATGCATGCTAAATTTGAGAAGAATCCGATGAGCATGCAGTTCTCAAGTTATTGGCCAAAAACAAATCTCAGTCATCAGGTGGCGTCACTTTCTGAGCAGAAGCGGATAACGCACTCCCAAGCAACATCTCATGGCAAGGTACAATGTATATGCATGCCTAATTTGGGAAGAATTTGATGAGCAGTGCTCAAGTTATTACCCGGAAACCAAATTTCGAGCAACATTTCAAAGCGTTTCAAAGTTATTGCTTGCAGCAGAAAAGAGCGGAAAGAACCCTAATGGTGCCACCTACAGGCAGATCTTTCTGAAACGCAATACCAATCAACATCTTGTCACAAGGAATGCAACTAGATACAGTCGATCGAATACGATTGGAGGCATGCCTTTTGCATCTTTAGTAAAGGAAACATTCATAATTTGTGAAGAAAGTAAAAACGTAAAACTTAGGAAAAACATCATTAACATGGCCCCATAAGATAACTTGAGGGTATCCACATACCAAATTTAAAAGAATCCATTAAGGTCCAACAATTACTGTCCGGAAATGCAATTTTACCTTGGCCCTCAGGTAGCACCATGTGTAGGCAGATAGGCATAAAAAATAATCCCAAACGAGATCTTGAAGCAAGATCCCTTGACATGGGAAACAGAAAATGTTAACTTGGCCTACAGGTGGTGCCACCTATGAGCAGATCGACAAGAAAAACAATACCAAGTGAAACCTTCAGGTAAGGTACATGTATACCAAGTTCATTATTAAGTATTAAAAAGTTATTGTCTGGAAACAATTTTAAATTTACCCCCAGGTGGCACCACCTATAAGTGGGTCGGCATGAAAAACAATGCCAAACGAGAAATTGAGGCGAGGTACCTACACACCAAATTTGGAATGAATCGGTTCAGGTTTTTAAAAGTTATTGTCTGGAAACACTTAACTTAGCTTTCAGGTAATTCCCCTATCAACATGAAAAACATTCTCAAGCCAGATCTTGAGACAAGGTACCACCACACCAAATTCGGAAAGAATGCTTAAGGTTTTCAAAAGTTATTGTCTGGAGATGCAATTTAATTTGGCCCAAGGTGGCGCCACCCAGAAGCGGATTGGCAAGAAAAACAATTCCAAGCAAAATATATACATGTAGACAAGGGATCCATTTACCAAATACAAAAACATGGGTCTGTGCCTGATAAATTGAAATC
>JAVTVY010024340.1:0-84462 GCA_036873755.1 Hanleya hanleyi
AACTCTGGTGGTTAAAACCTGCTAAACTCACCGTCTGTAAACAGGTCATGATCCGGGTAATCAGGTCGCGAGGATCTCCGATGGAGACGAAACAGACCGGCGCTGCGTCATAACCTAGGATGTTAGTATGGATGCAGACACTCAGGGGAAGAAGCTATTTTGTTCATTGGGTTTTCGCTGAAACGGCACCCGTTCGAGGATAGCTGCAATGTCATAACAGACAAGATATGGAAAATAGCGCTGTGTGTACTGGAAAGGTCAATTCCTTCATCGGCCAGCTCCTCGAAGGTAGTGGGCGTCTTATGGAAAAAAGCAACCGGGGTATTTCCGTTTTACGGTAGTGTCACAGATTTTCTCGTATCGCTGTAAAAGGCAAAAGCGCTGACACACCTTATGACATTGATGGCAACTGCATGCTCATGTCCGCAGAGTAAGAGAAATTGCTTACAGTGTCGTCTTGGTATACGTTCAACTCATCGTCGCGAGCTGAATCGAGGGTCGTTGTCGTCGTCGTCCTCTTCCCGGGTCAGGTTGTGTAGAAATATGTTGATTTGGAGCGTTCTATGACGTCCAGTTTGTTTCACGGCAGCCCCGGAAATGATGGACTTCGATCCCTTGGCGTTAAAAATAGGTCCGCCAATACCGGATATTGGCATTAGGTTAGTAATATCATATTTGCTCTGTCTGTTTATGGTGTGGGATGTACTCGAAGGCTAGATTCAGGCGAAGGGTCTTCGCATGAGCTCCGTAGAAAGGCGAGGTCGAACAGGCGGAAATTGTACAGATTCTCCACCTGTGCAAGAACACGAAGTCTAGTCTTTGATTGGCTACTCGATTTACTATCAATTCACACAGTGTTAGCGTCGTGCAAGAAAATCGTAACAAATGTAACAGATGGCGTACGTCAGGTGGCAATCAGAATATCAGCCTTAAATGCAACAAAGTATCCACTTCAACTAGGGGAGGATTAGAGGATTCTCTGCCAATTCTAACCTTTCATTGGCTACTCGCTCAACCACGTATCCACACACGGATAGCCTCGTGCAACAAAGTAGCCATCTCCACTTGTGGAATTACTACGTACAATGCGCATGTCTAAAAACGCCTTGCTCCTGTCCAGTGTGAATTGTATGGCAGTAAGACGGTGTATCAGATCAGAACAGGAGTTTAATAACGGAAGGTACTATATGGCTCTTTGATTTTTGTGGCTGCGTTCGTGTTAAGACCATACGACATTTGCTGAATGCCTTTACATAGTTCAGTGTTGTGAACACCCTATAGCATAGCGAACACGTTATTTAAATAGGTTTCCATTACCAAGTTCAACCGATTATATTACTTATGTGGGGCGGTAAGTAATTATTTTGGTTAGTTTTAGTGGCCTGGCTTGGTCTTGCAAGGTCACAACTCATGTTTGAACCTGTCAATGTAAGTGAATTATTTTAGGTCTGTTTTTTTAATGGGGGAAGAACTGGCGCGACAAATGTGGTTGAGTTTGTATGGACATATTTAGAGCCAGTAAAATCATCTAGGTTATGTCTGGATTGACTATATTATCTCTAGCGTGAATTGTCAGCCTTAAATTTCCATGACCATGGCGAGCAGTAAATCTTCATTATTATGTTGTTTTCGCAATCCCTATAATTATTTACACAATCGAAAACAAGGTATTTTATATGACTTAATTTAAAGACACAGAGGTTGATCTCATTGTAGTATATGTTGAGACAAATTGAGACAACAGTCGATATTTCGTGCGTGCGAGAGCGGATTTTCGTAGTTTTGCTATACATTAATAACTCTATTTGTGAGGAAATTTTGTATTAGAGGTCCAAAATATAACAATAATATAAAAGATAATATTTGATTAGGAAAGTGCAAATTTTGATTTTTTGAGCGAGTTGACCTCTTCAATTTGCCTACTCTTCGCAGTGCGCATGTTCACATTTGCTCTTGTCTCGTGAGAGATTTATCTTGATTTTTATACTTCTTTCTGTGTATGCAAGTTTCATAGTCGATATTAAGTTTGAGTTCAAGATTGAATATAGTTTTCCATGTATTTATATTATGCGGTCATAACTTATATTTCAACCCCATATATCCAGTCTCCATGTACAATTTGTTTAACAAGCTGATCGAACCATTAGCATATAATTGTGAAGTAATACCTCGTCAAGGTCGTTATCTTCCCCTTCTGCCATCTGTAGTTTACGCTTTGTTAGGCACTGGATGAACTTCTGGGGAAAAATAACCACAGGAAATGGTTATGCTGGATAATGAAAGAATATAATCGCAATACACTACTGCAAGCAGGTAGCATAACATGTCCATGAAAATTCCATTAAATTTACTTAAAGCTATTAATCATGCCACAAAACTCGCATATTAGGGCATTACAAATGGGTATACAACGGTCATTACATTTTATCTGTCTGGTCAAATAATGACAATTACATCAGCCTGTATGGAAAATAATCGCCATTAAAATATTTTAGCCTGTAAACTGTATTTTAATACCTGTCAAATTATCAAAAGGAAGAATTCACGGTTATTTTTGGGCTTACTGCCCATTAAAATTGTAGACATGAATTCTGGAAAAAAGTAAAGGAATATTACTTCAATGTAATGGCCATTACATGTCAAGGATCACCTAGTTACACAGATGGCTTTGGATTGGAAACAATTGGTTCATGGAAATTTCAAACTACCAACAGACACAACAGAGAGGTTGACTAGCAAATTTTAGGTTTTCATCAAATTTTAGGTTTCACATCACTTTTTAAATAATAACCTCGAATTTGCAGCAAGTTTTTTTATTATTAGCTTAAAGATTGAACTATTTCTTATGTTCTACATCATCAGTATCCAAAATTATAAACCTAAATATATATGTTTCTCAAATATTGTAGCTTTTCTAGATATTCAGATGGCGAATTGAAGTGAACATTCAATCTTCATGAGAGTACCCCCGAAGTTCACAAAAGTAGTTCATGTATAATTTGATGAGTGTTTATGATCATTTACAGGGAACGAGAGGATCGTGGATCGTTTCTATTCAATCGACATCGGTAGCCAGTTTAAGTGCTATAAGCGAGATCAAGGTTACATTGTTAAACTGCACCTATTGACCTGTCGAAAAATGACGTTTATTATCCAAGAGACATATATCATGGTGCGGGTCCTGTTGAACATTTATGGGATCTGAATCTTGCATGTAATATATAGCTAGACTATCATATTACAGTGTTAGAAGCCCATTTGAATGGACTACTGAAGCCACGAAATATTTAATGGTCATTACTTTTTTTAAAACTGGCATGGGTATTCTTCCTTTTAAGGCTATTATAATGGCCTGTTTTAATGGCAGTTAAGCTTTCATTGAACATTGATGGCCATTAAATATTTCAGAGATAAACCATTGACCATTAAGTATGAGTCATTAAATTCCCCTGGTAATATAATGGTCAGGAAATATAAACCACTATTTTTTTCGAATCTAATTAATCGCCGTTAAATATCACATAATCCCATATATATCTACAATAAGGCAATTGTTCATTTTAATTATAATTTCAATGACGCTTTAATGGGACAATTTAATAGAATTATTTCATGACATTTTAATGGGCTATGCGCGCAATAGTGATATTCAGAAAAATAGTCTGTCAATATTGTATCCGTGGGATTTGTAACAAATCACCGTATGCTTTATATCCGGAGAGAGAGAAATGGATTCGTGTTGGTGGATGGTGGCGGAGGAACAGCGTTTGAGTGTACAGTCCCAGTCGTTATATAGCAAAACATCAGCAGAGATCAGGCCACTTTTAAGACAGTGCAATAAGCAACCTTGCTGAATACCACTCTTCGTCTGATATGTAAGGTACAGCTTTGAAACTCAGATAATTTAAGCCCCTATAATCCCGTCAGATAGGGAATGCTACCAAATGTCCTGTCCTGAAAAACTGACCAGTGCTGGGCCTGCTTGAACCCTTTTGTGAGTAATTGTCGAGATTCTGAGAAACGAGTTTAACTGGGCAGAACTGAGGATATTAGAACAAGGGAAGCATAATTTCAGAAGAGATAACACCTCTTGTATTCCTATTTGACGACAGCTCTCAGCGGTATTACCAGCCTTCTCTCCCTTATTATACTGACACATGGCGGCACGCCATGACTTATCATTCTGAAGCGTTACCGGTACAGTTATAAGACCGGACGGATTTGAGACAACAGTCTACTTTAACAGACTCTACTTTTTCAGTATTATCCGCAAAGTGGACCATTTTCTAAGTCAAACAACAGTCTCTCTTTAACTTGCATGGAAAAGGAAGTTTACTCTATGTTCTAGTATCAAAATGAGCTGCTGTCACAGCTCCGGTACCGTCAAACATAGTTTTTGATGATATCCTGATCTTGTAGTCTTTGAATGCAGTTGCGATTGTATGCTGAACCCTGGTGTCGATATGAAGTTTTTTCAAGAACAGATATGATGCACTTACCTCGCATTCTTCAGTGTTATAGTAGACCACGAACAGCTGATGTGCCAGGAAGAATGAAAGAAAAGAAAATAGGATTGTAGTGAGTGAATGAGTGAGTGGGATTTAACCTCGCGTTCAGCAAGTTCAGGACGGTGATCGTACATGCGACAGAGCGGTCTCAATGTTGTCTTTCTATAGTGCTGCCTCACCAAAGCACCATACCTTATAGGAAGACATGATACCTCACTCACTCATATTATGGCACCGGGACAACCAGTCCTTGATCTATCCTCTTAATGCTGAGAGCCAAGGAGGAAGCAAAAAGTTCCATTTTAGGTCATAAGTATGACTCAGCCTGAGATCGATTCCATCATATCTCGCTTAACAGGCGGACGCGCTAACCACTACTAGACCACTACCAGCGGCAGTGCGTCACTGCGTTGAGACGAGCGTTAAGCACGTTTCATTCACTCACTCATTCACTCGCCCACTCACTTAGCTACTCAATCTGAATCCAGGGAGAGCTATCTGCCAGTCGACATCAGGACCTCATTGTCCGTCGTAGTTCATTAATAGTATCGGTGTTCAAGAAAACTGATCGCCGATATATTAATCTCAGAAGCCATAAAGCATTCTTTAGCTCTACTACATACAAGGGATATCATTCATGGGATGTTTCTTCGTTTATAAAGTTGCTCGATTTTCTGATTAATAATATCTATGTGAAATTTAGCAGTACAATATATCAACAGCATATAGGTATTCCAATGGGTACTAATTATGCACCCCTTTTGGGTGACCTATATCCGTTCTCTTATGAATACGACTAAATCCAGACGCTTTCAAAATCGAATTATTCACCAAACGTTTGTATACGATCTTCTTGCTGTGGATAATCGCTATATAAATGGCGCAGTGAAAGATATATATCCACCTTCACTGGATTTGGACACTACAGATGGCCCAAGCGGCACATCTTATAACTATATCTCTATAAAAATGAAGCGGGCCTTCTCTCTCGGCGACTTTACGACAAAAGAGATGATTACAATTTCGACATCGTAAACTATCCCTATCTGGATAGTAATATACCAGAGGGGCCTGCATATGGCGTATACGTATCTCGCCTAGTAGCATTTGCTATATCCTGTGTTAAATGTGACGACTTTAATCATCACAAAACATTGTTGCATTGTTGCGCCTTCACTCGAAGTTTCTCAAATTTGGCGATACATATTGGTGTCTAATTCCACTTATGGGCCGTATGAACCTATGTATTTCAAGATCCTCATAGTGTTCATATGAACAGTCACAATCAAAGCGTGACTGAGATACATCATACTCTAGATAATGACTTTACAACGTATGTCATATGGAATAAGAATACTGATCAGCGATACGGATTTGATATTTTTAGAACATCATGATGTCTTGCTGGCATCATTGAAAATTTTTGACCGTTTCTGTCTTGCAGGAAATTAGCTTAGTTTCATGTATACTATGATTTATCCTTTTAATTTGATGCTAATGTTATTATATGAATTAGGTCTTTGGATTATGGGCGCGACGGCTGAATATTGAATGACGCCGGACTATACGCTTGTATTTGTAGCAAGTACTAATGACACAATGGGGTTCGCCAGCTCGAACTGACGCCAGGTAGCTACGTGTACCAAGAGGTAAATGGCGCATGCTCATGTCGTTTCACAAAGGCACCTCACAAAGGCAACGTCATAATCGTTCGTTTAATGACACCACGTCTTCTTTACCTGTTGTAGCACTAGCGCCGCCTAGTTTGGCTGGCGATCCCCATTGTCGCAATTACGACAATTGTGTCATTAGCAGTTGTCAGGTCGCCAGCTAATGTCACAACTGCGTTGTGACAATAGCAGGCGACTCTGTCAATCTGTCGCAATAGGAAACCAGTAATTGTTTGAGGCAAAAATATATCACACATGTTTTATGATTAAATCATTGATATACTTGCAATAGCATCCACTAATGACACAATTGTCGTAATTGCGTTATAAGTGGTCGAATCTGCATGCGGAGTCGCCAGCTAATGCGACAATAGCGGTTGACTCTGCATACAGAGTCGCCTGCTAATGACGCAATTGCGACATTAGCTGGCGACCTGACAACTTCTAATGACACAATTGTGTCATTAGTAGTTGCTATACAGCATCACAGAACCTTTCTGGACGATACAATTGTATGGTTGCACTTCATTTCAGTGAATTGTTTATTGTACTCCATAGCCAGTTATTAAAGTGAGTTGTCCTCATTCACTCACTCAGTGAGAGAATGGTATTAAAATAAATGTAATTTACATAATAAAAAGTTAATTTCGGAGTGCATTCAGAGGGAAATAAGTGGGGGGGGGGATTAGGCTTAATGTCACACTCAAGTTTGTTTCACTCATATGGCGACAGTCAGTTTGGTTGGTGGAGGAAGCTGGAGTACCCGGAGAGAACCACCGCCCGTCGGCAAGTAACTGACAAACTTCCACACATACATGTAAGTAATAAAATAAGTCAGAATTCATTGGAAATACAAAGTTATTAAATATTAAATATTTGCAAATTTCTCTCACCTTCGGGTCGTTGTCTACACTGAATGAAAAGATTGCCTTATTTGTCCGGAATGTGGGTAAATTTGTCTCGGCGAGCACTTTGCTGATACTGTTGTAAGCCTGTTTTAATAGAAGAGGAAGAGTATAAAATATATAAGGAAATGTGGCAAATGTGTCTGTTTACAAAGTCCCTGTGGCCAAATCGTGAGACATCTTAAGGGGCAATCTACTCTCAACGTGTCTGAGGTGTAAATCGTGCTTTTGTTGGCATTTGTGGGAAGTTGATGCTGGGTCGACATCGGGCCTTACAGAATAGTCTTTTGTGTTAAATGCCGTCATTTTCATCTGACGACGATACAGCTCATCAATTCCCAGTGTACGAGTTGTCACAGAGAAACAGCTTACCAATTACCAATATACGAGTTGTCAGAGCAGTTCCATCATAGCGCACTATATTTGTATCTAATACCGCTAGGTGCTAGGGGCCGTGTGGTCATATCATCCAAGTTGCCACATGAACAGGTACAATAAAGCGTACCTGAGATACAACACATATCACGAATCGTGATTTAGAATAGGTTAACTGGAAGACTATACTGTGAAGTCATGTGGCTCTGTCAGTATGTCGGCACCTCTTCCCACTTCCCTTATATGTGTTGTAATTTGGTGCAAATTACCAGTGGTGATATTAAAGATAGGCGATTATCTCTCCATTATCATGGAAAGTTAGATCATAGCAGATTGCATTAAGTGTGCATAAGAGCGAATGACAGCATCATAACAGCTTGCATGAAACATACATAAAGGTGAATGTCAGCGAAGGTATTGGTTCTATTCACATTCAGGAACTAGATAAAGAGAGGAAAGGGAGTGAAGTTACTATTGGGTAACGATGAGCAAATCTCGTATTATGAATCGTCGAGGTTCATTGCCTGATGCCATATAGTAGAGTAAATGATCTGCTATGTATGACCCGTTGTGTGCTTTGTCAGTACACTGCAACTACTAATGACACAATTGTCGCGACGACAGCAGTTGTCAGGTCGCCAGCTAATGTCACAATTGTGTCATTATGCGGTATTAACAGAAATGACACATTTGTCTCAATTGCAATAAATGTGTCATTAGTGGTTGCTGCACAGCCTCGTCAGGACTACATCTTAGTCTATATGGCGAGAGCCTGTCAGGATTACAGCCTTGCATATATGGCACAAGCAGTAATATATCAAGTCGAACACTATCCACGTACTTGCCTTGTCCAAAATGTGACACGGTTTGTCTTCAGTCATAGCTCCATAAATGTATCACGGTCCATATTCGGAGACAAGTGCGATAAGTTAAAATTTGATTGGCTATTCGATGAAAAATTGCAGTTCCAGCTTGAGAAACAATACCACCAACGCTTGGCATATTTGAATATCGTTGGACGATGTCGTTCAGCTCCTATCCTGATTGGCTATCTATAACATATCTGGGCATATCCTGGCAATGTGCTTATTTCGGTTTGAGGACTTTACCACGGGAATGACGAAATGTTAGTGTAGTTTTTAACTCATTAATACGTAATACATAAATATTATTTTTTCAGCTCCATAGAATAGCCTTGTGAAACATTATTTTATCTACCTGAGTTCTCCAACACATACGGTTGGCCACGCTACAGCAGCTGATCAAAACACCGGCAATGACAAAACTCCAGAACCCGATGGCAAAGCAGAAGTTATCGTCTATGCCACGTGAAATACAAGCTATTCCTATCACGCTCACACCGAGGAGTAGAAGTAGAGTCACTATTCCACATGTATGGAGACACCCTGCTGCTGTTAGCGGCATAAAGCCATGGAAACGCAGTGCCCAGTGCTTATTTAACTTGTCTGTAACATGTTTCAGGTCCTCTGGGTCCATCTGGAGAAACAGAAAATGAAAGATTATTATTTTTTTTTATTACATGCATGCACTCCCCTTGATTGCAGGGGCAATGCTAGGCCAGATTTATACTTCTGAAACTTCATGCAAGGTAGTGCAGTCGACTCCTTGTTAATATACTAATCTTGGCAAAGGCGCTTTTGACCTAAATCTCGTTGTGCAACAAGCGACATCATTAACGCCGGGCGGAGTACCAAGTATTACACACGCGACAAAAATCGGAGTTTCAATTTTGTAGCATGCGCCCAGTGTATACACATGTAGCCAGAATGGATATGATCTCTGTTATCTATCCGTGACGTGAGCGCACACGACTAAAAGCGACCTCCCTCGACACGAACAGAAGCGATCTCTCTCGTAACGAACATGAGCGATCTCTCGGCACGAACATGAGTGACATCTCTCGGTATGAACAAGAGCGTCCTCTCTCAGCAAGAACATGAGCGACGTCTCTCGACACGAACATGAGTGACCTCTCTCGGTACGAACAAGAGCATTCTCTCGTGGCACGAACGAGATTGACCTTCCTCGGTATGAACAAGAGCGTCCTCTCTCGGTACGAACAGGAGCGACGTCTCCCGACACGAACAGGAGCGACTTCTCTCGGTAAGAGCGGTCTCTTTCGGCACGAACAAGAGCGTCCTCTCTTGGCACGAACAGGAGCGATATCGCTCGAAATTAACAAGGCTGTTCTCTTTCGGCACGAATATGAGTGACGTCTCCCGGCAGAAACATGAGTAACCCCTCTCAGTATGAACAAGATTGTTCTCTTTCGGCACGAACAGGAGCGACGTCTCGCGGCACGAATATGAGTGACCTCTCTAGCTCGCTACGAACAAGATTGTCTTCTTTCGGCACGAACAAAAGCGACGTCTCCCGGCAAGAACATGAGTGACTTCTCTCGCTATGATTAAGATCGTCCTTTCTCGACGCGAACAGGAGCGATCTCACTCGGCACGAAGACAAGCGACCTCTCGGCAAAAAAAAAAACAAACAAACAAAAAAAACAGGAGCGGCCTGTCTCGGGACGAACAGGAATGACCTCTCTGCACGAATATGAGCGATCTCTCTCGACACGAAGAGAAGCGACCTCTCTCGACACGAACGTGAGCGATCTGTCTCAGCAAGAACAACATCAAGTGACCTCTCGGCATAAGTAGGAGCGACCTCACTCTGTACGAATAGGAGCGAAGGCATGAATGTGAGTGGCATATCTCCGTATGGATTGGAGTGACTTCTCTTGGCACGAACCTGAGATTTGGGTCACCATTAGTTTTATACAATTTTTTGTAATTTAGTGCAGCATCGTGCAACTTTCTGCAGTCGCACACGGTACGCTTGACCAAATTTGTTGTGTAGCTAGTGACGTAATCGGTGTTAAAGAGGCAGAAAGTTTCATTTTGCAGTCACATATCCGAGTTGAGGATATCCGTCCAACTACATTTATCGAGCATGTGGTGGGGCCTTTCCATCGCTCGTTGTGTTACTATATCTTCCTGTGGCACCTTGACGTGTCATGGTTGCATTTACTTTCGCAACCTGCGTTAGACGTGGGTCGCACTGCAGCACAATGAGCGACGCAAACCCACCATATACCTTACATATACCATGCTACTTCTGATGTATATGTGGCTATATTTGAACTATTATCAGCTCGGAATAATATCAGAATATAACTGTCCTTACACCGTCATTTGCTACACGATGGGTTTTAGGTCAGAAGCACCGAGTTTATTTGCACCCAAATGGTGGCGCATGTGCAACGTTGAATGAAGGGGTCTGGCGAAACTACAAGCCTTACAGATAAAGTGATTCCCAAAGGAATGGAGAGTGGGCGAGTGCTCTGAACTACTTTCTTAGCTGGTACGATATCCGGACATTTCGCGACATTTCGGTAAGCGATATTTCGGCACAAAGTGGTGGATACGACATTCCGGCACGCGACATTTCGGCACCGTTATTTCACAGGCCAAAATAAGATTTAAAAAAAAAAGATTTTCACTTTTTTCCCGAACAAATAGACAATGGGGCTACCAAGATGTAAAATTTGTAGTGATTCAGTCAAAACTGACCAAGCAAGTCAAAGCATTAGAAAACACATATGCATATGCATGTTTCATGATATAATTTAGACCTATTAAAACTATGTATCATTTTTGTTAGTTTGATTGATAGGGAATTTGCTCAAATATCTACAATGTAGCTCTGTAAAATCTTTCATATATTTCTGTACATTACGTACCGGTACAATGTTTCTTAAATCTAGTGATATAGTCCATTCATTAAGCAAAACAATTGTGCATGTTGTGTTAAAAGCATGATTTGGCACATTTATATTTTCAACCGTAACAAACTCAGATGTGGAGCCATCTCAAAAAAGACCATTCGAGGGGTTTATGAGGGGGGGGGGGACTCTTCTCCTACTTTTAAGTACTTTCGTTTTGAATGATGTTTGGTGTACATCGACCAATCAAACGAGAATGGCCTTAAGCCATGAAAATATCGACATCGGGAGCATTAATTGTGTCCTATTAGACCCGCTCCATTGATATGTCAACCAAGGATGCCCTCGATTGGCTGCCTGCCCTCGGTCTGAAGGTGTGTATTCATACTAAAATCCTGATTTGACACAATATACAAACGCAAACACGCAGATATGTCCATCTTTGTAAATTATCATCTTTGCAAAATTTTGTTTTGAAGTTCGAAGGCATGCTATCTACTGGGTATGCAGGATCTTTTAACCAGGAGGGGTGAGGGGCGTCTTGACCTCCCTAACATTTCCTTTTACTGTAGCTTGGCAACGATAAAGATGAGAAAGCTGAAACTATCTGAGGTTTCTGCGGATCCATTAGGAGTCATATTGATACTATTTGCATGATCCTTAGTGCAAAGGATCATGGGGAAAATCCAAAATGTCGGACAAATGTCATGTGGTGTTTTATTTTTATTTTCAATCCATTATTCTCAGTTTACTTGCCTAAAAGACATACAAGTATGTAAAACTAATATTTCCCTGTTTTATTTATCATTTTTTGGTGAGAAAATAAGTCAAAATTTAGTCGAACAATAGGCCGAAAATGGCTTCTGTGAACATGACGTCACTGTGACGTCATTTGAGCGGCCATCTTGGATTTAAACAAATATTTTCTGGTAAAACTTGGCCAAACTATACAGTGTGGTAAATCTCTCTTTTTGTGGGGAGGGGGGGGGGACCCCCCATGGTCTTTTTGAGATGGCTCTTCATGGTTCAAACTATAGCTGTGTCAAATTTTATGCTTTTAACACAAAAATGCACAATTCCATCCAAATTTGGTCCTTAACGGCTGGACTAAAAAGCATTTTTATGCACAAATATATTAAGCTAATCGCAGACGTGGAAAAATAGGTTGCCGACATGTCGTATACCCTCCGCTTTGTGCCGAAATGTCGCGGATTCAGCTAGTAAATCTCCCCATGTTCCTAATGGTAAGCATAGTACGAAAATAAATGTTTCAGGCGACAGGTCCCACAAAACTTACACAAATTTCACCCGCTCAGAAGAAAATGGAAGAAATTTGGTGCCCATAGAAAAAAAATATATATATTTTTTTAATTATTGGAGCAGACAATCTATCTGGACGACGACTGTCTACTGAATGTCGGATCTGACACCTGCCGCAACGAGACTAAATTTTCTCCATACCTTAACCCCGATTTCCCTCAGTTCTCTTTTCTGTTCTGTGGTCAGTGGTGGGAAGACCCAGGAAAACTTACTGTAACCAAGAGTGGACCCAGGCAAGGCAGCTATCATCACTTTACCGCCATTCACATCTAGAAAAATAAGCATTGACAACGGACATTTTGATGTTAAACTAGCATGACGGGTAAAGCAAGAAATAAACTTATTTAAAACGTAAGAGAAGCGATAGATAAGCCATTAAAATGATAGTAAACCGTTGACAAAGTATGTTGCAAATAAAACATGAGATTGATCTAATCAAAACCCCTCGGCTTTCCCCAAGTCATAGAGACCCATGTGTTGTGTGAATTGGGGAAGAGATAGTTCTATGTGGGATGATGAAGATATACTGGTAGTTAGTTACATTCAGGCATATAGGACAGAAATAGAAAAATTATATATCTGTAAAGGGGCATAACTCTGTAAAATATGGGTCGAGGGGAGCCACTTTCGATAGGCATGTGACTTAGCACTCTGTAAAATAAGAACCGACACAAATAAGCCGTACCGAACACGGATCTACAGACTAACTTGTACATTCAGCTACAGATAACAACATCTGAGATTATTACATCCGAAAGGGGCATAACTCCATAAGCCGAGGCGAGTAATCCTTTGTTGGTTGGTAGAATACAACAATATAAATAAGTTTCCAAAATATAGTAACACAGTTCTGTAGATATAGTTGGTTACATTCAGGCATATAGGACAGAAATAGAAATTAATATATCAGTAAAGGGGCATAACTCTGTAAAGTAAGGGCCGAGGGGAACCACTTTCGATAGGCGTCTGACTTAGCACTACTGTAAAATAAGAGCCGAGACGAATAAGCTGTACCAAACACGGATGTTCAGATATAACTTGTACATTCAATTATAGATAACAAAATCAGAGATTATTACATCCGAAAGGGGCATAACTCCATAAGCCGAGGCGAATAAATCCTTTGTTGGCTTGTAGAATACAGCAATATAAATAAGTTTCCAAAATATAGTAGCTATACCAACACAGTTCTGCAGATATAGTTGATTACATTCAGGCATGTAGGACAGAAATAAAAATTAATATATCTGTAAAGGGGCATAACTCTGCAAAAATATGGGCCGAGGGGAGCCACTTTCGATAGGCGTCTGACTTAGCACTTTGTGAAATAAGAAAGACGAATAAGCTGTACCGAAAAAGATCTGCAGAAATAGGACAGAAAGAAAACTACATCCGAAAGCGGCATGTAAAGGCCTTTGTTGGCTTGTAGAATACAGCAATATAAATAAGTTTCTAAAATATAGTAGCTATACCAAACACGGTTCTGCAGATATAGTTGGTTACATTCAGGCATGTAGGACAGAAATAAAAATTAATATATCTGTAAAGGGGCATAACTCTGTAAAATATGAGCCGAGGGGAGCCACTTTCGAAAGGCGTCTGACTTAGCACTTTGTGAAATAAGAACCGAGACGAGTAAGCTGTACCGAACACGGATCTGCAGAAATAACTTGTACATTCAGCTACAAATAACAAAATCGGAGATTACTACATCCGAAAGGGGCATAACTCCATAAGCCGAGGCGAATAATCCTTTGTTGGCTTGTAGAATACAACAATATAAATAAGTTTCCAAAATATAGTAGCTATACCGAACACAGTTCTGCAGATATAGCTGGTTACATTCAGGCATATAGGACAGAAATAGAAATTAATATATCTGTAAAGGGGCAGAACTCTGTAAAATATAGGCCGAGGGGAGCCACTTTCCATAGGCGTCTGGCTTAGCACTAGATAAGTAAGTGTTGAAAATTTGGTGGTTGTGTCTCAAGCGGTTTTGCCTAAAATGCGGTAACGGACGGACGGACGTACGGACAGACGGACGGACGTACATGGCGACGACAATACCCCGAGCCCAGAATGGCCGAGGGATAAAAAACGGTTCCATTAGTGTAAAATATTTTTAATTTATTTTTGCGAATTATTTTTACGAATTAAAACGCATTTACTGTACGTGTTTGTATGGTGGTCTGTTACGACTATTATCTGCTTCAGTAGACATCGATAGGCTTTGACTTTGAAAGTATTTCAAAGTTGAACATGGACCATCATTGCTTATTCCGTTGTTAATTAACAATGTATAGATTACATAATTGAGCCTTGATTATGCAACTGGGTCAAACAATATTTGTCTGCCATTTAACTTCTAAAAAGATAGTGCCACGGCACTGTAGCTCATCTGGCTGTAACTGGAGAAAGTAGCTGTAAGAAATTTTTACTAAAGAACTGCATTAGATGAGTTTCTAACTTGTGTTGTCCCCCCTGAACACTAAATGATCCATGAAGTAATTTCCTGAGATTTCATGATAACAAAGTTTCATGGAAAAATTCAAGATGCGGCCATATTGGATTTTCGAAATGCACCAAAAAAGGTATCTTGCACAACTGGACCACAAGAGAAACCTGTGTACCCAATTTGACAAAGATCCATGAAGTAATTTCCTGAGAATTCATGATAACAAAATTTCATGGGGAAATTCAAGATGGCTGCCTGGTAGCCATATTGGATTTTCGAATCGGACCGGAAAAGGTATCTTGCACAACTAGCCCCCAAGGAGAACCTGTGTATCAAATTTGAGAAAGATCCATGCAGTAGTTCCTGAGAAATCGCGATAACAAAGTTTCATGGGGAATCCAAGATGGCCGCTTGGTGGCCATATTGGATTTTTGAATCAGAGCAGAAAAGGTATCTTGCAAAACTAGACCCCAAGGGAAACCTGTGTACCAAATTTGAGAAAGATCAATGCAGTAGTTCCTGAGAAATCGCGATAACAAAGTTTCATGGGGAATCCAAGATGGCCGCTTGGTGGCCATATTGGATTTCTGAATCAGATCACAAAAGGTATCCTGCATAACTAGACCCCAAGGGGAATCTGTGTACCAAATTTGAGAAAGATCCATGCAGTACTTTCTGAGAAATCACGATAACAAAGTTTCATATGGAAATCCAAGATGGTCGCCTGGTGACAATATTGGATTTTCGAATCAGATCACAAAAGGTATCTTGCACAACTAGACCCCAAGGGGAACCTGTGTACCAAATTTGAGAAAGATCCATGCAGTAATTCCTGAGAAATCGCAATAAAGTTTCATCGGGAAATCCAAGATGGCCACCTAGTGGCCATATTAGATTTTCAAATCGGACCGAAAATGGTATCTTGTACAACTAGACCCCAAGGGGAACCTGTATACCAAATCTGAGAAAGATCCATGCAGTACTTCCTGAGAAATCACGATAACAATGTTTCATGGGGAAATCCAAGATGGCCGCCTGGGGGCCATATTGGATCTTCGAATTGAAGGAGAAAAGGTATCTTGCACAACTAGACCCCAAGGGGAACATGTGTACCAACTTTGAGAAAGATCCATGCAGTAGTTCCTGAGAAATCGCGATAGCAATGTTTCATCGGGAAATCCAAGATGGCCACCTGGTGGCCATATTGGATTTTTGAATCAGACCACAAAAGGTATCTTGCACAGCTACTGTGTACCAAATTTGAGAAAGATCTATGCAGTAGTTCCTGAGAAATCGCGATAACAAGGTTTCATGGGAAAATCCAAGATGGCCGCCTGGTGGCCATATTGGATATTCAAATTGGAATAAAATACACATGTTGTACAACTAGACCCAAAGGGGAATCGGTGTACCAAATTCGAGAAAGATCCATGAAGTAGTTACCGAAAAATAATGATGAGAAGATTGCACTGACAAATTCAAGATGGCCGCCATGGCAGCCATATTTTAAATCGTATCGACACGGCATGAACAAATTCTGGTGTACTCATTGGGGGGAATATGCATGCCAAGTTTCAGCTTAATCAGTCAAGCGGTTTCAGAGAAGAATATGTTTACGGACGACACACGACGGACGACGGACGACTGACGACGGACGATGGACAATCAGGCCATGACATTAGCCCATCGGGCCGTAAAAGCCTGTGGTGTGCAAAATGGTCTTCTTCTACAACCTGCCCACAAGTAAATACAACAAAAATATCAAATATATACTTGAAAGCGCCCCGTTACGTTATCGGAGAATTAACACGAATTAATATTAACATTAACAATTAACATCCAAATCCATAACAGAGTGTGCAGAACAGCATATTTGGCCGATGAAAAAAATATAAAATTGAGAAATCTCGAAGAGGATAACGAGAAATGGCATTTATGGGCCACCGCCCACAGTTTAATGGATTGTTTCGGCCGAAAAAATATTCTTAAAAATGGATAAAAAATACTATAGAAGTGGTTCTTTCATTTGCATCATACTTTTTCAATTCTTTTTTCATACTATTCCTTTATTCCAGGTTTCTTTTCTTCAAACAACATAATAAGATTCTTGTGATAAAGATTGTTTCCAGTAACCGAAAGAATTGCAGTGTAAACCTCTTAATTGCATATCATAAAGTCCAGAAAATTAACCAGACTACTCCTTCAGGATGGGAGTTGTGATGACTTTCACAACCAATTCGATTAAGCAGAATGCTGAATATAAGCAGTAGGTGTCTTGGTTCTCATATTTTCTTCCAGCGCTCTAAAATATAACATGTGGTATCCATCTTGCTACATACATCGCTATAAATCAGTGTGAAAGAATTATTTTTATCAATTCGTCGCTTCTCATACCTTGTTGCCCATACCAATTGAGAAAACCGTTTGGCAGAATGTTCTCCGGGCCAGCTGAAAATAAAATCATACGAAAATATTAACTATCTGTTCAAAATGTGGATGTAACGTGATTCCTATCCGAACGGAAATCTACGCAGAGGGACGAATTATAGTATTGCAGAGCCCTAGCATGGATTTCCTATGAATCGCCAGAGTTACTCACTTGGATCCACAAATTCTATATCCTGAAAATCATCATCACGAGACAAATTTTGATCAAATTATTAGAAAAACTCATTATCAGGACAACAGCTGTCTTTAAATTGAAAAATACAGTTCCTGCTATTGCTAATTCAAACTTTACATGTGATATAGTTCTCGTGACGTCAACACGGCATAAAACAATACGGAGTCCATGTCATTCGAGTGACTTCATTCCGCTTGTAAGATATCAGCATCTTATGATAATTGGTTTTCTACAAGTTATTCAGATATAAGCATCTTATGATAGTTAGTTTTCTACAAGTTATTGATGGAATATTAAATATTGCATAGTCTTGATGTCATATATGATGCCTGCCCGTATGGGTTTATAACGTTGCATATTATAGCTATGGCGGGTCGTAATACCCCGGTAAATGTTTTGATTTGTTTGACACTTCAGTGTCCTATTTGCATCGTTAAAAATGTGGAGGGATGTTTCTGACCCAATTCACAAATCTGTGTTTCCCAGTTCTCATCATTTAACATGCTGTGAGTGTACTTGATACTCTCGTAATGTTTTCTTTTGTGTTTACGAAATTGCATGTTCATGATTTGAAATGTCCAACAGTACTGAAAAATATGTTGTTGTATCGGTCAGTCGATGGTATAAATCTACAGCCTGATTTACCTGGAGCAGACAATTTTGGAACTCCGTCTCGAGGAAATGTATCAGAAACTTTAGGTCTAAATTTAACGTTTAGGGGCTGTCTTTGTTTGTCATTTGGCCATCGTCTGTACCACCTTTGATGTCAGAAGTCTGGAATAAAATCTTCAACTTCGTAACAACTTGATGACGACTTTCTTGATGGAATTTCTTGAGGCAAAAGATACAGGGCTATGAACTTCTTTCAGACTGCTGTAAAGACCCAGCAGCGAACTCTGGATACTCTGGGCAAGCTAGTTCTGGGTACATGTAAAGTTGCCCGGTCGCCCTAACCAAGCCAGGCTATCATCTTACCGGCACGAAAGCCCGGGTTAGAACAATAATATCAACATCTTGACGACCAAAAAGTTTACATTGGCGCCCGAAATGGGACTTCTGAGGAATTCTACCATAGCCAAGACGAAGACAACAGAGAAACGCCATCTGGCATTCGACGACAGCTGCCTACTTAATCAGGGACAATGGAGAGTCCAGTAAAACTCCAGGAGTTAAAGGCCATCGCCAAGGGAGTGACAGGCCTTGTAGAATCAGTCCGGAGGGATTTGAATGTGAAGAAAAAGCAACGTTTGGAACGCGAGCGTGTAAAGGACCATATTTCGGCTATTCAGAAATGTGACGGTGTGTCTCCGAAAGAAGTGCGCGAGTGGGCAGATGATGTGACACTAGCCATCACAGCATTAAATGGAGTTACAGGCGCCGCAGCACAGATCGCTGCTTGGACGTCTGTGGGACCCCTACATCGCGAGATTGAACATTTCCTGGCAGGTAAAAACAGGGAGACTACGACATGGGCGGAGATTCGTACGCACCTGACCACGCAGTTCGTGTCGGCACATGAGGACGAAAGGTTAAAAGGTGAGTTGGACAATATAACACAAAAATCTGAAGAAACTCACATTGCTTTTAACCGGCGTTTTTATGAACTTTCTCAACGTGCATATACTAGCGTCACTGATGATTCCAAACGCATTGTTTTGCGAGCCTATATTCGTGGCCTTGCAGACAAGAATTTGGCCAGAAAAATTGTGATGAATAGACATGCTGTAAATGTCCAAGAAGCCATGGAGTATGTGAATGAACAATCGGCCAGTGCTGAGTTATTGGCCACCATGGACATTCCCACGGAACCAGTTCCAATGGAGATCGGTGCTGCGCGCAACCCTCAGCAGGCAGCGGTTGGTGACAGGACAGAAGATAGCCATCTTAATCGCGAGATTGTGGCTGAGATACGACGGCTCAGAAATGTCGTTTCTCAGCAACAGCAACAACAGAGGACCCCCCAGCGACAGGAACCGCGGCCACAGACGCGTCAGCAGGGCCGATCAGACGCTCCTCCAAATAGACAATCACAAAGGTATCAAAGAAACTGTCAACCTGTAAGCTTCCAGTCAAATTCGCGTTCATGTCCTACTTGTGATAACCGGCCAAAAAGGAGATGTGGTCAGCTGGGCCACCGTAGATCAGAATGTAGGGTTCACATTCCAGACAGGCCTCGTGTTGTGCATGTACAGAGAAGTCAAGTGCAACGTCCGGTGAATCATGACACCACTAACCGCATTGTGAGATACTATGGTGATAGAGATCAACAACAGTCGGGAAACGGACTGGGGCTGTGACCACAGATGTCACAGGCAGGTTTTCAGCCCTTTTAAAATTACAAGGATTAACTTTGACATCACTCATAGACACTGGAGCATGTACAACTTTGTTGTTTGGCAAAAATTAGCGTTGCGTGGCCCTCTAAAGAAGACAGGGGTCATATTCGCTATTAATGACACTCCACTGAAAGTTCTGGGTCAAACAGAGGTGAAATTTGAGAGTGCCTGTCTAATTCCAGTTGTTGTGGTTCCAGATATGATTCATCAATGTATCTTGGGGTCAGATGCATTGGGACTAGGGCATGCGTGTATAGACTATCGTACAGCAAAACTACGGTGGTTCGACAGGACCTATTTCCTGGAAACAGTAAAACTGAACAAAGGCGTCGGGTCTTCTACAGTGAGGGAATCAACCGGTCACCCAGAGGTGGACAATGTCTTGAACCAGTACCATGACCTTTTCGACACTGCTAAGAAACCAGGAGCAGGAAGACACCCCCTAGTGACGTGTACCATACCTACGGGCGATCATCC
The DNA here is from genome assembly GCA_036873755.1 of Hanleya hanleyi. Lineage (NCBI taxonomy): Eukaryota > Metazoa > Mollusca > Polyplacophora > Lepidopleurida > Hanleyidae > Hanleya > Hanleya hanleyi. The sequence goes on from JAVTVY010024340.1 coordinate 20,412, forward strand.
TCCAGTGAAACAACGGGCATATAGACTACCACTTAAGAAACGCCATATTGTACAAGAACAAGTCAGGGAGATGCTAGAGGCTGGGGTCATTCAACCTTCGACCTCACCATGGGCGTCACCTATCACCTTGGTTCCAAAGAAAGATGGTTCGACTCGTTTCTGTATAGACTTTCGTAAGTTGAACTCTATTGTACGTAAAGACAGTTATCCTTTACCTTTGATATCTGATATCTTTGATTCTTTAAAGGGTAGTTCAATTTTTACGACCCTTGACCTTAAGAGCGGGTATTGGCAAATACCTATGGCAGAACAAGATATAGAGAAGACAGCATTTGTTTGCTCGGAGGGCTTATTTGAATGGCGGGTCATGCCCTTTGGCTTTTGTAATTCGGGGTCAATCTTCCAGAGGGCAATGAATGACATCTTTAGAGATTATGTAGGCAAATTTGTTTTTTGCTATGTAGACGATATCGTCTTATACTCAAGAAACCCAAAAGAGCATGCCCATCACTTGAAACTTGTTTTTGAACGTTTGTTGGAGTATAACCTACAGTTAAAATTCAAAAAGTGTGTATTTGCAGCTAGCTCTGTGGACCTTCTGGGCTACCATATTTCTGCCAAGGGTATTTCGCCACAAACTCAAAAGGTTGAGGCTATACGTAACATGTCACCCCCACCTGTGTGGGAGAGGTCAGGTCTTTGTTAGGTATGACAGGATACTATCGTTCATGTATACCAGGGTATGCCACTATTGTTGAACCTTTGTTAGCATTAACTCGTAAACATGCACGTTTTTCTTGGAGTGCTGACCATCAGACAGCCTTTGACAAACTCAAGACCATCCTGTGTTCTGACGTAGTAATGGCCTACCCTGACCTTCAGAAACCATACAAATTGTATACCGATGCTTCAAGTTACGCAGTTGGTGCCATCTTGGTTCAGGTAAGTGATGATGGGGTTGAGAGGGTCATCCAGTATGTGTCTTCTACCCTTAAGGGCAGCCAATTGAAATGGCCTGTTATTGAGAAAGAGGCCAACGCCTTGGTCTACGCTTTGCGCAAGCTGCGACCGTATTTATGTGGTGCAGACTTTGTGGTGTATACAGACCATAAACCCCTGAAGAGTCTTTTTGTTAGTGAGGTCAAAAACACCAAAGTTCAGCGATGGGCTGTACTCATCGCTGAATATGGGTGTAAGATAGAGTACATTCAAGGTGCTAAGAATGTCCGGGCCGACATGCTCTCACGCCTTGGTCGACCATCGGAGATTGCGACCTTTGATACGGGAGATTATGTCATTCCAGCTGACGATGATGGTGTACTCTCCCATGTCCCACTGACAGCACATGGTATTGATCTGAATGATTTACGTCATCAGCAGAAGATTGAATATGCTGATATCCTTCGTGACGTACCTGAAGCTTATGCTGTTCATCAAGGCATACTGTATTCTCTTACATGCCGTTCAGCATTGGAAGCAGACTATCCTAGAGTACTTTTACCATCTCTTTTCCGACAACGTGTTATGCGACTTGCGCATGAGCAAGCAGGCCACCAGGGGGCCCAGAAAACTCTTAGTATGGTTAGGTGTAGTTTTGTTTGGCAGGGCATGCGAAAAGATATCACACGGTTTATTGACACTTGTGCTAGGTGTCAGGTTAACAAGCGGGTACGAACTCGACCGCCGTATACTGGAATGCCTACTGCACAGTATCCAGGTCAGATTGTTGGCTTGGACCTGATTGGTCCGCTACCTCGCACTGCTTCCGGGCATGCGTACATCATGGTTATTGTTGATCATTATACTGCATGGGCTGAGGCCTACCCCATCCCACGCAAAACTGCTGAGAATGTGGAAGAAAAGTTCTTTGATGAATATTGTCCACGACATGGCATTCCTGAAGTTGTCGTGACTGATCTTGGCAAGGAGTTCAATGCACATGCACTTCGTGCAAAATTCAAAGCTGTAGGCATAGACCATTGTAGGACCACTCCCTATCACCCTCAGACCAATGGCAAAACTGAAAGGTTTAATCAAACCTTGAAAGGTATCATACAGAAGCTTGTTAATAATCAGTCTCGCCGGTGGGCGCTTGAGTTGCCAGCAGCGCTAATGGCGTACCGCAATACCGTCCATATGTCAACTGGTTACACACCCTTTTTCTTGACCTATGGTCGTAGGGCTCGTCTTCCTTTATCCCTTCCTGTTGATGCGTCTCAGGATTTAGACGATCGCCTTACTGTCTTGGGTAATGTCTTGCACCGTGCAAAGGCAGTTACGGCCAGGTCTCGTGAATATCACCGCCGGCAAATCAACCAGAGAGCCAATGCTGGGCAGTTCCAAGTTGGTGATTCTGTAGTTGTGCACGCTGATGAGCGTATCAAGCTCACATCGCACTGTGACCCTCAGTACGAGATTGTGCGTCTTAATGGTCCAGTTGCTCACATTCAGCATCTAAGATCTGGTAAGAGGAAGGTGTACAATGTTAGTAAGCTTCGTGTTGTTGATTCTCAGGTTGCATGGGACACTGTAAACCCTCGACCTATCCGTAATCCGGCTCTAGGTACACAGCGCAGTCTGGTACGGGCGGAGCAAGCGCCTGACAGGGTCCCAGTGGTCCCTCCCCCAGAAGTGACTGATCAACCAGCCACGGTCCCACAGGTTATTGACACTCCATCTTTGTCTGAGTCACGTGATGTTGAGTATGACCCTGACGTCCCTATGACAGTTGATACGCCTTCTGAGGCAGAACCAGTGATTGATGAACCCGTCAATCCTGCTCTTGACATAACCCCACCTATATTAGATGACCCTGGCGAGTTGAACCAAATGGATGTTGACCCTCCCGTCACGCATCCATATTATTTACGTAAGCGTAAGCCACGCCCCCAATCACCGGTACATCATATGACAAGAAACGGCGCACTTACACATTCCGTTTCCAGTCGCTGTAGTGTCAAGATGTTGGTGTTGTTCGCTGCCTTTCTTTGCATCGTACATGCTGATGCACGCCTTACCCGTATTGCTAATGGCGTGTTAGTGGTTGGAGGTGATGCACTTTCCCTTGTGAAGGCAGAATGGACTGTAATTGTCACTATAATGCCTCCTAAGCTTCCCTTAACATTTCTTCAGAGAGTTATTGAATTTGAAGCTGCTATTAATACCTCCATTGATGAAGGTCCACTTAGATATGATGATATTGTTAGTTGGTTTTACCGTATACGACACATGCGGTCGACAATTGATAGACTCACTGCAACTGTTCCGTTTTCCACCCGCACCCGGAGTAAACGAGGTTTACTGGACTTTGTCGGCCATGCTGCTTCGTTCGCTTTTGGATTGGCGACTTCCGCAGATATCACCCGCGTACGTCAGCTAATCGCTTCAACAAGGTCAACGACTCAGTCCATTATTCATTATTCTAACACTCTGGCGACTCATGTTAACAGGGCATTCCAGGAGATTTCACTTTCCCGTGATCAGTTGAATCGTCTCTCTGGCACTGTTGCTAACGTTACAAAGCATCTTACCATCCTGGATGATGCGGTCAACCGTGCTTCTGTGGATAGGCAACACCTGACATTGTTGTTACAGTTTAGTCACGTGGTTGATGCTCTTGAGCTAACATTGCAGTCGTTTCTGATGCTCACTCTCAGTATCAGCATCACGTCGCTTCCCTGGAATTAGGCCATTTGACAGAAGATTTGTTTCCACCTACCCAGCTCCAGAAGCTGCGAGACTATCTTCCGGTTGGTGTCCGTGCATATTATGGATTAAGAATACTGATCAGCGATACGGATTTGATATTTTTGGAACATCATGATGTCTTGCCGGCATCATTGAAAACTGTTGACCGCTCTTTTTGAATTTGGTGCTAATACTGTTATGTGGAAAATGGAATAGGTCTTTGGATTATGGACGCGGATATTCTCTAATGGACGACGGCTGGATTATGAATGACGGACTAGACGCTTGTAATTGTATCCTCGTACCATTGGTACTATCGCCACGTCTTGGTTCATCCGATCTGGAATGCAGATACTCTTACTTATGTGGCCACACTGCCATTAATCGATGACGGTGCATATGTCGAGTATGGGTTGCAGTCTTGGGCCATGCCGATCCAGGCTCCTGAACATTATTTGCAAGTTGTTTTTCCTGTTGATCATATTGGTCTCGATACTAATTACAAGCGTCTAGTCCGTCATTCATAATCCAGCCGTCGTCCATTAGAGAATATCCGCGTCCATAATCCAAAGACCTATTCCATTTCCATATAACAGTATTAGCACCAAATTCAAAAAGACAAAAGTATACATAAACATAGGCTTGTTTCCTGCAAGAGAGAAGCGGTCAACAGTTTTCAATGATGCCGGCAAGACATCATGATGTTCCAAATATCAAATCCGTATCGCTGATCAGTATTCTTAATCCATAATATTCGTTATAGAGTCGTCATCTAAAAATGATGTACCTCAGCCACGCTTTGATTGTGACTGTTCATATGAGTACCATGGGGATCTTGAAGTACATGGGCTCATACGGCCCCTAGCCCCGGGTTAAGCGGAATTAGACACATGTTACAAAACGTAGCGCCATAGATCTTGCACGCTACGTTCATATTTTGCTATCAGCATGCGATATGTATCGCCAAATTTGAGAAACTTTGAGTGGAGGCGCTTGGTGGAATAGCCCTGTTTTATAAGTTTCTGCAACAATGTTTTGTGACGTTGATTAAAATCATCACATTTAACACAGGATCTAGCAAATGCTACTAAGCGAGATATGTATACACCATATGCAGGTCCAACTGGAATATTACTATCCAGAAAGGGATAGTTTACGATGTCGAAATTGTAATCATCTCTTTTGTCATAAAGTCGACGAGAGAGAATGCCCGCTTCATTTTTATAGAGATAGAGATCTAAATAAGATATGCCTGTAGGGCTATCTGTAGTTTCCTTCAAATCCAGTGAAGGTGGATATATATCCTTCACTGCGTCATTTATATAGCGATTATCCACAGCGAGAAGATCGTCTATATAGCGTTTGGTGAATGAGAAGGAACGGGCTTTGAGTGGATCGGTTTTGAAAGCGCCAGCATATAGTCATATTCATAAGAGAACAGATACAGGTCAGCCAACAGGGGTGCACAATTAGTACCCATTGGAATACCTATATGATGCTGATATATTGTGTTGCCAAATTTCACATAGATATTTTAATGAGAAATTCAAGCAACTCTATAAACAAAGAAACATCCCATGAATGATATCTCTTGTATGTAGTAGAGCTAAAGAATGCTTTATGGCTTCCGACATTAATATATCTACGATCAGTTTTCTGGAACACAGATACTATTAATGAACTTATACAGTCAATAAGGTCCTGATGAGGGATTGTAGTATAGAGAGTCGAGAAATCCCATGTGGATACATGTCTGTACGGTATGTGACCTTTAGCATCAAGTTCTTCCGTAAGACATTTTGAGTTTTCAATATCCACATACATTCAACGCCAGAGTTCTTGAAAATAGTGGCGCAATACCTTTCCCAAAATGCTTTTACCTCCTGAAGGGCCCTCGTCAATAGGGTTGAGAGAAGCTTGGTGGTGCAGCTTCTAGAACCAGCTATGAATCTAGCTTTGTATGGTGATTTATGCATTTTGGGAGTCCAGTATATTTTTGGTATGTCGCTATGATTGGTTGGAAGACAAATACCTCTTTCTCTGAGAAACTTTTTGTGATTGTTAAATAAATCCTCCAGAGTAAATGCAGTTTGGGAGTAAGTAGATGTATTTGATGAAGATATATCTACACTCAATTCTTTAACCAGCACCTGGTAATAGTAATATTTACATATGAATATTATATTATTCGGAGCTTTGTCTGCTGGGACTATGACGAATTTACTCTGGAGATTTGCTAGAACTTCTTGCGAATTGAGGTTTCTCAGTACTTGTTTTGTTTGGGGAAGAGTACTTCTGTCAGTATGGCGGATTGTTTCAACGACCTTGCTCTTGGTGAGGTCCAGCCAATCAGCGAGTACTGTAGGTTCAACTTTTTCTCGCTTAGACCAATCAATAACGTACTGTTCTAATGCAGTCAGGACTATCTTCTGGTCCGCCCAGCGGATGTTCCGGACAATCTCCTCGCGTGTGTTATGGTAATGTCCAGTTGCAGAAGAATCACATTCCATGTATCATGAGTCTCTTAACGAACAGCTCAAACCCTGCATGTATGATTCGTCTTATCAGATCTAACGATACTTCCAGCAAGCTGTTTGAACTTTCTACTGGTGAATTTGTATTACAAACTTTTGGTGAACGTATCTCTGAGCATTGTGCTGGCCAGCGAACCATTTCTCATTTTTTGGAATATGGTTTATTTTGCTCAGTCCAGGTAATTGTACTTTTTCTGGTGTAGATTGGAAGGTGAAGCGTGTCGCTACGACTTCGCACCATTATTTCTTCCTGACCGCTACCGTTGAGCTCCCTACAATATCTATTCCCCACCTCCTTAACGTTACACGGATTGTCAATCACTTGCGTGTCACACCATGGCATGCCTTATCCAAGGTAAGTTCAGTTCCCCTTCGTCCATTAGATGACATTGACACATTGACGAATGGCGTTTCTTTCTCGGACATTTTGACATATATTTCTTTTGGTGTTATTTTGTGTGCCGGCTTTGTTGTATTTTTCTATTTTTGTTGTTTCCGGAAGCGCTTGTATCATCGTTTTTTCACCTGTTGTAATCCTTTGTGTACTAGCCCAGTACCTACTGATGTACCCGAGTGTGTTGAATTACAGGAGGTGGCGGCGACTAATGTCCGGCCGTCATGCTCCACTACCGTTTTTCCATCTTTGTATCCTCCATTGTAATTTGTTGATATATAGCTCCATTTTTGTTGTGTTTTTTTTTTTTTTTTTTTTCTTTCTACTTCTTTTGTCACTGGACTGGCAGGATGCATACTGTCTGTTCCTAAAGGAGGGAGATGTGTTGGTTTTCCCTTTTGTCTGGTCTGATCAACCAGCTAAGTGGTACAACACATCTGGCTTCTTTGCCCTTTCATCTTTTTCTGGACATTTATTTTCTTGTATATTCTTATTGTAGTTGTATGGTACTTTACAAGGTATCATTCAACTTAGAATAGTGGAGATATGTAAGATATCAGCATCTTATGATAATTGGTTTTCTACAAGTTATTCAGATATAAGCATCTTATGATAGTTAGTTTTCTACAAGTTATTGATGGAATATTAAATATTGCACAGTCTTGATGTCATATATGATGCCTGCCTGTATGGGTTTATAACGTTGCATATTATAGCTATGGCGGGTCGTAATACCCCTGTAAATGTTTTGATTTGTTTGACACTTCAGTGTCCTATTTGCATCGTTAAAAATGTGGAGGGATGTTTTTGACCCAATTCACAAATCTGTGTTTCCCAGTTCTCATCATTTAACATGCTGTGAGTGTACTTGATACTCTCGTAATGTTTTCTTTTGTGTTTACGAAATTGCATGTTCATGATTTGAAATGTCCAAACAGTACTGAAAAATATGTTGTTGTATCGGTCAGTCGATGGTATAAATATACAGCCTGATTTACCTAGGGCAGACAATTTTGGAACTCCGTCTCGAGGAAATGTATCAGAAACTTTAGGTCTAAATTTAACGTTTAGGGGCTGTCTTTGTTTGTCATTTGGCCATCGTCTGTACCACCTTTGATGTCAGAAGTCTGGAATAAAATCTTCAACTTGATGACGACTTTCTTGATGGAATTTCTTGAGGCAAAAGATACAGGGCTATGAACTTCTTTCAGACTGCTGTAAAGACCCAGCAGCGAACTCGCAAGCTAGTTCTGGGTACATGTAAAGTTGCCCGGTCGCCCTAACCAAGCCAGGCTATCATCTTACCGGCACGAAAGCCCGGGTTAGAACAATAATATCAACATCTTGACGACCAAAAAGTTTACACGCTGTATATTGCGGATGCGAAGAATGCATCGAAGCCAACAAGTTAGGGGAAAACCCATCATGAGGATTGCTCAGTATACATCTTTGTCATAGAATTATGTTAAGCGACCATAAATTATCTTGGCAACCATGGTAACCTGACTGAGCTTCTATTCCGCTTTCAGACATTCGAAATGTCTCGTTCCAGTAACAAAGCAACAACTCTTTTTGGCAAAACCATATGGATCTATGAACTGTAAGTCTCTGTCTACTCTATTTGCAGTATAACAATCGAGGGACCAAATAAGCCCAGGAAAATGTATGGGTTTTTTTGTATCGTACAGATAAAACACTGAAAATATATCCAGATGGGATATGTACGGCACAGCTTGGATTTCCAACTTTTTACGTACATTTCAACTCAAAACCAATTATTCAATGGTTCAACTGCAATTCGCGTACACGGAAGACCAGTCGGAGCATCGCGGCATGTAGCGAACATATACGCTTGCGGTGCGGGTGTTGGAAGATGTTTCGAGCATGTCTGAGAATTGATTAATGTTAACAAATGATTACTTTCATAAGGTTTGGGGCAAGAACATTACAAACCTCGGGCGAAGGGATCAAAACGCAAGAGAGTGGGTACTCCAATGGTCTCCATGAGGATTCTACTTATTATCTTTTAGCTAGAATTTTGCAAACATGCCCAAAATGACCCCAAATACGCTACAGCTGGAATGTTATACTTTTTTCTGGAGCTATTAGCAAAGACCACAGAGTGAGAATGTTGAAAGAGACACAACACGATACCTTTGGCAAGAAGACTTTTGGTAATTTTGTCGTCAATCCCGTTCTTGTCGTCCATATCAACGTAGTTGAGTATTTTGAGACTGTCTGGTATTTGACACGGTTTATATTTGATGGGAATGACGCTGTAAGTTCGGTCAGCAACACTCAGGGCTTGGGCGATTCTTTGTTCATAGTTACACCAGCCGCTCTCAACAAAGCTCGGCGAGAGAACGAGGATTATTTTCATACTCTGAGACATACAGACGTTTATGTTTTCCTCTATAGACATTCCCGAAATGAAATCTCTCTTGTCAACACAGCACTTCAAATTGAACGGTGGATTTTCCAGAACTTTTATTCTTTCTTTGACGAAATTATAATCATCGTCTTCAGAGCTGTAGGAGAAGAATAAATGATAGCGTTTTCCTTCCGGTAACGTGCGGTCAATGCCAGCGAGCTTATCCAGGTCTTGCTGCCGATTGTCCACAACGACTTCTTGTATTTCTGGTCGTTCGTCTCCAGCGTTTTGTCCGTAGTTCTGGATTCCCACGACTACTTCCGGTATTTGGTTGTGACCATCACCCAAAGCCCCCGGTCCATCGTGATGGCTATGCACAAGGACTTCCGGTGTGCCGTCAGCGTCATTTTCAATTGATCTATTCGGCAGAAGTGGCGCGGCCTCGATATCATCACGACCCATCCATGTAGCCATCGTTTGTCCTTTCTTTGTTCTTACCAGAATCCTGAAATGTATTAAGTATAGTATGTATAAACATAATGTTTTTGTTCTGAAGTAAAATGAAGCTATCCATCATTTAGTTACCGGTATTGTATACTGTGAAGCAAACATTTTTATGCACATAGGAATATAACTCCCTTTTGATGCTTTTTCATGCGATGAGCCATCGCCAGCTGCAACTGTTCTGTGAATTTGGAGAAGCTGACCATAGTCCTCCAAGAGATTTAGTTTCCACGTCGAACACGGACATACAGACGGATGGACAGACAGACAACGCTGACGACAACAACAGATCTCCGGTTAAAATTGGTCGAGGGAAAAAAAACTAACCATAATCCGCATTCATGGCAATAATTGTCAAAATCAGAATCATGATACTCCATATTCAGCGGATGCAACTTATTTTTTCATTATAGAGATCAGCCGAAGTAACGAAAACCGGACCCTTCATAATCATCTATATTTGTTGCAGAGATATGGTCAAAGTGACGAAGTGAGTGCCATCTACTGGTGTTTCCATGATAACAGATGCAACCCTATTGCTTTGCAGATCAACTTCTCATGAGCAGATGAGGACGTTCGACAGACCGCGATTCATCTATGTCTCGAGATTTCGAGTTGGCAATTAAACTGATTTCGTGTTGCATGTGAGAGGTGAGAGGGTAATTGAATAGCATTATTATCAAAGGTCACAAACCTTCATTGAAGTTTCTGGACTTGACTTTCGGCTAACATTGATTGGCCATTATACCTGATTGGGTCAGAAATGGTCTGTGGCGTATTTTAAAATGATTCTATAATATTTGGGTCTTAAATATATCAAAACCACTTTTTCAGCTTTTAATCGGAGAACAAATCTGGGCCAGTTTGATTGGCCACCTCCGAAATTTGCCGTAATGGTTCCGGGCTGGATGACCCTATTTCTGGAGGTCTTATCTCGAAGAAATGGTGGAGAATGTATGCTGAATTTTTTTATATGTTTGAACCCGAAGGCCAGGTTACCTGGTGTAGTGGGTCATTTGTGGCGGCGAATATTAGGGAATATAGTTTTCTCAAGATGTGCTCTGCCAATTTACTACATATTAAGTAAGGCGATTATTTGGTGGTTCGTGACCCATAGCACCTGTCATTTGTCATGGACGGACATTGCATCATGGGATCAAACGTAATAAGTTTTCGGGGTTATTCTGTAGACAATTCAATCGTTCTGTTATCGTTCATCAACGAAAGGCGATATGCATAATGATAAAACGTGACTGAGTTTTAGGCACAAAACTTGGAAATACCGAAAATCAGCTGAAATTAGAAGCTCGGACGCAGGTGTCACATGACACAGACTTTAAGTAACAAGCAGCCAGAGGATGCTAGGTCCCCCGCCAAAATGGCAGCAATATTTATAAGCGCTGTCGGTTTCAGAAGATATTCATGAGGATGGCAACAGCTACTTCACAGGCGTAAGAAGCAGAGGGGTCTTTCCACCTTCCCATGTTTTGAGATCAACTCCGAATGGCTGACTGAATGTTGATTGCTACTGTAATATATTTTCTTTACCATGTAGCATGAAAATTATGTAACTGAAATGCAACCCCAAGAGACAACTCATGGCATATTATCTGCAAACTAAATTTGACAAGAATATGAAGGCATCCTCAACCTATTGCCCAGAAACCAAATTTAGACTTTGCCACACGGAGTCACCACCTGTACATGTAGGTGCAAGCAGGCAAAACACAATCCCAAATGACATCTCATGTCATGGTATCGGCATATGAACTTTGAGACTCTGAAGAGGGGTCCTCAAGTTATTGCCGGTACTAGATGCCCACCGGTGTTCATGTTATTTGGGGCGGGTCACATATGAATACAAAATTTGAGAATAATCTGATGAGCAGTTGCCAAATTATTGCCCGGAAACAAATTTTTCCACCAGGAGACGCCACCTGTAGGCAGATGCCAAATTTCGGAGGAATCCGACAAAGCATTTAGGAGTTATCGCTTACGCAGTATTTGCACGGACATGCACTAAATATTGGAACAAGACCCAGTGGCGCCACCTACAGGCGGATCTTGCCCCTCTTCAAGTTATTGCCGGTACTAGATGCCCACCGGTGTTCATGTTATTTGGGGCGGGTCACATATGAATACAAAATTTGAGAATAATCTGATGAGCAGTTGCCAAATTATTGCCCGGAAACAAATTTTTCCACCAGGAGACGCCACCTGTAGGCAGAAGCGGGAAAATACAATCCCAAGGAACATGGTATCGTGGGGACATCTGCATACCAAATTTGAGAAGAATCCGATGAGGGTCCTCAAGTTATTGCCCAGAAACCAAATTTAGATTTTGATACCAGGTGACGCCACCTCTAGGCGCAAGTCAGTGAAATGCATTATCAAGCGACATCTTATGTCACGGTACATTCTTACAAAATTTGAGAAGAATCTGATGGTCACAGGTCAGTTCTCAAGTTATTACCCGGAAACGAATTTGTGATGTTGCCACCAGGTGGCGCCACCTGTGAGTGCAAGTGAGCGAAAGGCAACCCCAAGCAACAGCTCCTGTCATGGTAAATGCATGCCAAATTTGAGAAGAATCCGATGAGCCGCAACGTTTCTCATGTTACCCAGAAAGTTATCACTTGCAGCATGGAATAATGGAATGAACTCTAGTGGCGCCACCTCCGGGTGGATTTTGCTGAAACGCATCACCAACGGTGTTTTGTCGCAGGGAATGCATTTACCAAATTTCGAAGAAATCCGACAAATTGTTCGAAAGTTATCGCTCGCGAAGGATTTGAACAAACATGAACGGACATGCATTAAAGATTGGAACAAGACCCAGTGGCGCCACCTACAGGCGGATCTTGCTGAAACGTAATACCAGCGACGTCTTGTCGCAAAGAATGCAGATGCCAAATTTCGGAGGAATCCGACAAAGCATTTAGGAGTTATCGCTTACGCAGTATTTGCATGGACATGCACTAAATATTGGAACAAGACCCAGTGGCGCCACCTACAGGCGGATCTTGCTGAAACGTAATACCAACAGACGTCTTGTCGCAAAGAATGCAGATGCCAAATTTCGGAGGAATCCGACAAAGCATTTAGGAGTTATCGCTTATGAAGCATTTGCACGAACATCCACGGACATGCACTAAAGATTGTAACAAGACCCAGTGGCGCCACCTACAGGCGGATCTTGCTGAAACGTAATACCAACAGACGTCTTGTCGCAAAGAATGCAGATGCCAAATTTCGGAGGAATCCGACAAAGCATTTAGGAGTTATCGCTTACGAAGTATTTGCACGGACATACACTAAAGATTGGTACAAGACCCAGTGGCGCCACCTACAGGCAGATCTTGCTGAAACGTAATACCAAGAGACGTCTTGTCGCAAAGAATGCAGATGCCAAATTTCGGAGGAATCCGACAAAGCATTTAGGAGTTATTGCTTACGAAGTATTTGCACGGACATGCACGGACATGCACGGACATGCACTAAAGATTGGAACAAGACCCAGTGGCGCCACCTACAGGCGGATCTTGCTGAAACGTAATACCAAGAGACGTCTTGTCGCAAAGAATGCAGATGCCAAATTTCGGAGGAATCCGACAAAGCATTTAGAAGTTATTGCTTACGAAGTATTTGCACGGACATGTCCGTGCATGCACAGACACATAGAAGCAAGACCCCAGTGGCGCCACCTACAGGCGGATCTTGCTGAAACGTAATACCAAGAGACGTCTTGTCGCAAAGAATGCAGATGCCAAATTTCGGAGGAATCCGACAAAGCATTTAGAAGTTATTGCTTACGAAGTATTTGCACGGACATGTCCGGACACATAGAAGCAAGACCCCAGTGGCGCCACCTACAGGCGGATCTTGCTGAAACGTAATACCAAGAGACGTCTTGTCGCAAAGAATGCAGATGCCAAATTTCAGAGGAATCCGACAAAGCATTTAGAAGTTATTGCTTACAAAGTATTTGCACGGACATGTCCGTGCATGCACGGACACATAGAAGCAAGAACCATTTTAAAGTCCCCGGCCGCGTTGCGGCGGGGGACAAAAACTAATAAGAACAAATGGGAGTGATGGAAGCGAAACCGTGTGAGACTTGGTGGATCATATTGCGACAGTTGTCTAGAAGCATGGGCATCGGATGAAGAGAATGTTGACATTTCGGCAGGCTACTATAGATTAAATATAGTAATTATGGTTTTTATTTGTCAAATCCAAGCGAATTGTGAATTTCTATGACATCATTATTCCTTCTATCCAAAATTATAATGTAAATTGCCAACCATCCCGGTAGATATAATTGAATGGATTACGTAACTGGTTCTCTGGATATACTGGCTAACGTTGCGAACGTATATATCTTGTTTGGTTAACATCACAGTGTCAACGAACTATTTGTACATTATTCATTTCATTTTTCGAAATTTATTCCGTATATAAAGGGCTAGAAATTGCTTCGTGGGGGCTAAAGTCCATAATTATCAGTTCTATCCTATTGCTTCAAATTCCAAAACAAAGCCCAAACGCTTGAAACAGGTGGTACGAAAATGAACATTGTTTTCGAAACAGACGCTGGGCCTGTCTCTGCATAGGCCGACTCACTTCGGCTAAATATGGAAAGCCATCAGTGTCATAACTTCTGGTTTTCCACGCGTGGTAATTCTGTTTTCCACACACGGAAAATACAGTCAATGGTTTGACTGGTAATTACAACGTGTGGATATTTCGACCAATTATTCAACCTGTGAATACCACACGTTGAAATTATTTACCTCGTGTGGAAAATATCCACCAATGATGGAACTGGAAATACCACGTGTGGAAATTATTTACCACGCGTGGTTTTATCATCCAATCATTGGAATAGGAAATACGACGCGTGGTAAATAATTTCCACACGTGGTATTCCCAGCTCTATCCACGCGTCGAAATTTTGTTTTAGCCAGCCCATGAATGAGAGCTTCACAAAGGAAGGTCCCTCCAAAATGACGGAAATTGACAACTTGCGGTGACTTTGCAGGCTTAGCAAACATGCTTTGTAATATCCGATCATTGCGTGAATTTGCTTTCTGTAACTATTGTTTTAATTGGTAGAATTCAAAAATGGAATTACCACGCGTGGAAAATAGAATTACCGCGCACGGAAAAGAGAATTACCATGTGTAGAAAATCCAGTGAAATACCACGTGTGGAAATTATTTACCTGGCGTCGTATTTCCGAGTTTATAACTGGATGATAAATACCACGAGTGGTAAATAATTTTCACGCGTGGTATTTCTAGTTCTATCATAGGTGGATAATTTCCACACGTGGTAAAAAATTTCCACGTGTGGTATTTCCTGATTTAGTCAATCAGGAAATATCCACACGTGGTAATTATCAGTCAAACCATTGGCTGTATTTTACACGTGTGGCTTTCCATAGCTGAACAGTGCTCGGTGAAAATAAGCAAATCAACAATGTGTCAAACGGAAAAGAATCCCTTGCTCAAAGAGCAGGCTGACGCGTAGTATCGGGATTCTTTGGGGACTGAAGTACAATTTTTCGTCAATGTCTAAAATTAAATGAATTTGGAACTCGGCATGTAGGCCACCATGGGCTGATGTCAAATTTAGGGATGGCTATTCAACTAATATTTTTCGCATTCGATGTGGGTATATGTTTTCATAAAAGCCTACCATATGCCAGGTTAAAACCCACTTGTTTGCATTCTGGCTATGGGAGCGTTTCGGATGATGGGACACTGGCACTGAGGCGTGAAAATCAATTTCAGAAATGGTCGAGTTTGAAGCACGATAACCACCCCCATTTCAGGTACTTGGGCTAGTTACTGTGCTTCAAACTAGGGCATATATAATATTAGATAGGCAGGCACCATGTGAATAATACTCCAAACTATGGCATATTTGGTATTATTGGAAAGGCTATATATATATATTAGAGTGAAGTTTCTGCAATAATGCTTTGTGACGTTGATTAAAATCGTCAAATTTAACGCAGGATCTAGCAAATGCTACTAGGCGAAATATGCATAGGCCATATGCAGGTCCCACTGGAATATTACTGTCCAGAATAAGATAGTTTACGATGTCGAAATTGTAATCATCTCTTTTGTCATAAAGTCGACAAGAGATAAGGCCCGATTCATTTTTACAGAGATTTAGGTCTAAATATGATGTGCCGGTGGGGCTATCTGTAGTTTCCTTCAAATCCAGTGAAGGTGGATATATATCCTTCACTGCGTCATTTATATAGCGATTATCCACAGCGAGAAGATCGTATGAATAGCATTTGGTGAATGAGAAGGAACGGGCTTTGAATTGACCGGTTTTTAAAAAAGCGCCTGCATATAGTCATATTCATAAGAGAACATATATAGGTCAGCCAACAGGAGTGAATAATTAATACACGATATTTTGAAGCAGGATAACCACCCTCATTTCAGGTACTTGGGGCTAGTTACTGTGCTTCAAACTAGGGCATATATGATATTAGATGGTCAAGCACCATATGAATAATACTCCAAACTATGGCATATTTGGTATTTTTGGAAAGGCTATATTATGAATAAAATGACTTTAAGACATATAAACATGTTTGAGGCGGTTATGATGTGACAATGACGTCATAATGTGACAGTATTGTTCTAAACGAAATTTTCGCCCTCCGAAGAAGTATATTATCAATATAAAAAATGAGCACAATTTGTCGATCTGCTCAAATCACATGAAAATGTATTGCGCATGCCTGGTGTCTGGTTCGTCATTCATAATTCAGCCGTCGTCCATTAAAGAATATCCGCGTCCATAATCCAGAGACCTTTTCCATATTCCATATAACAGCATTAACACCAAATTCAAAAAGACAATCATAGTACACATAAACATAGGCTAATTTTCTGCAAGAAAGAAGCGATCAACAGTTTTCAGTAATGCCGGCAAGACATCATGATGATCCAAAAATATCAAATCCGTATCGCTGATCAGTATTATTAACCCATATGATATTCGTTGTGAAGTCGTCATCTAGAGAATGATGTATCTCAGTCACGCTTTGATTGTGACTGTTCATATGAGCACCATGAGGATCTTGAAGTACATGGGTTGATATGGCCCCTTTGCTTTGAGGCATTGTCAACATATATTGTCAAGCTTAGTCGACACATTAGCGGTTATTGTTCAATCACTCTATCTCTCTCTGTCACACACACATTTGCAGTAGCGATTAATTACTTCATGTTGACATAATCATGTGTTTACATAGTTTTGCGTGATCATAGATAGTGTATAGTGTACACCAAACACGTATACCTGACCGCCCCCCATTACAACACCTCATAGGACAAGTGTACTATCTGATTTGTTTGGACCATTTACCCAATATGACTGTCACTGTCATATGACTGGCATTCTTCGTTGAATGTATCTTGACTAATTGTATATCCATCAATCGAAACTTACACATTCAGGCATATTTATTCTGTGTATCATTGTTTCCGACCGACTGGAGAATGATACCTATCCCCACAAATAAACTCTGCTATGAAGATGATCGGTTTTGACGTACATATGAAGAAAATTAGAAGAAGCAATAAAAAAAATGTTGAAATAGAATGTTATATATGGCACCTAGGGCTAAAAAATGTGCTATTTGTCGATGATGTTATGCAAAGAAGAAAATGATGAGCTATGATGTCGAATACGTTTGAAAAGAGTTTATACTACCATTCGCTAGTTGGAGAAATAATTAACTTTCCGAACCAATCAGTAAGCGCGCTGAAGCAGCTCATCAGGCCAATCCGCAGCGAGATTTGAGTTTTGACTGGTTTGAATTTCATTGCCGGTCAGACTGCCTTGAAATTAGGCTGAAATTCGACTCGGGTGTCAAAGCGAAAACCGCAGGCTTCAGATTCCGACGCGCTAATTCAAAATAACCACTAGGGACGAAATGTATACGAGACTGTGTAATAGACGCAACGACTAGAGAACTCATCGGAATCACCAAAAAGGTCCAGGTACAAACAAATATACTGACTGCATATTTCTAAAAACAAGAACTAAAAGTGATCCTTGTCATGATTTGCATCCCATTGTAGATATTTATCATATGTGGACATATTGATACAAATATACTGACTGCATATTTCTGAAAATATCACAAGAACCAAAAGTGATCCTTGTGACGATTCGCATCCCAGACACGCTTTCACTGAATTCGTGCACGAATTCAGTCGAACTAAAATTGTATTTATCAACAACACATGTAATAGTATATAGTAACCATGCACCGGAATATTCCATATCCGCAATTCCATTTCTGTAGCTGGACCTGTCACAAAAAATAAACAACCCACAGGTGTTGAGTTACATACAACAGAGAAAATTAATAAAGTACCGGTATTAGCTTTCATTACTGGTATTTTTCTATACAAAACAATTATCGATTTAATTAAACAAATTTAACATCTACCCATATGTACTTCATGTCAATCAGAAGTAGGCCTACAGGGCCGCAAACCAAACTGAAGCTGGTCGTAGGTCAAGGTACTACATTACGTGTGAACGGAGCCCATTTTACCAATGGATAAATGAGTGAAAGGCGCCCAGCTGAAAGCGCAAGCTGATGCAATAAGCATAGTAATGAAAACGTACATTTACCTTCGGTCATAGGTCTGTTAAATTTACCACTGTGCTATCCGACAACCGCGCATTAAAGACGTCCGGGCTATAGCACTATCACAATTACACAACCACCATAACAAAGTGTTATTTGTCTTCCGGAAATTGTCATCGACCTATTTTGTTCTCCGGTCTGGACCGCATCTATAGTCTCTAAAGTATAGATATTATTGGATTCTGGGGTTTCCCCAGCTTATCACATGATTTAGCCATCATCTATAGCAGGCAAGCCTACTGCATATGCTTCGTATTATGTGGGATCCAGAAGGTTGCACACCACTAAATGATCGGCTTACTATTTATGTAGTAAATTGGCATGGCACATCCAAGCAAAAAGGTATTCCCAATATTTCGCGGCCACTAATAACATGTATCATCAGATAGATTGACCTTTTGCCTTCAAAAATATCAGAAATTGAGGGTATGTTATGTACCATTTTTCTTGGCTACAAACGTCTCTTGTGAATGAGGTCATAGCATCAGACTCACTATGGCAACCATTGGGGGTGTGTCAGAAAGATTTAATAAAAATATATTTTTTATCTACTATGTGACCAGAAAACTTATATAATTCTGAAGACCACATATTGTATAAAGAAATGTCAAAATCTGAAACTAACCATTCCACTTCCGGGAGGAATATGGACCAATCACAAAAGCCGATTTTTTACTCTCCGGGATAATCCTCGGTACAAGAAATCATCCATTTGGTGGTGTGTAACCTACAAATATACAAAGATGAAGAGAATTGATCAAAACTGATACAGTGTAATCCTTGAGGCATATGTACACATATGTATTAATATTAGGATTACAAGACCACATGTTGAAGAGATACAGGGGAAAATGTACCAAGCCTATTTTTATACTATTTATGTACATAAATTATACTTTTGATGAGAATACATTCTTAAAAAATCAATTATTTTGAAATAAATATATTTAACTTGGAACTTTTTATGTTTGTTGTTATATGCTGTCATTCTGTGTTCAGAGTCAGTGTAAGGAATTCCTCTCTTATCTACCAGGCTTGAGTTATGAGACAGAAAACTACCCCTCCCCCCTAAATTTGGAAAAATCTGAAAAGTGATCATGTTGGCACTCCAATTACAAAGGGCTCACGTGCTGTTCTGGGTATGACTAGCAGACAAAAAGCCGAGGATAACCGTAGGCTGGGAAAGCAAACTGAAGTATCGAAAGCCAGGAGAATTTCTAAGAAAAGATATCTTTATGAGCTACATGCCAAAATTAGATCAAATGGTGAAAAAGCTTATCAGACAGACCTGGTGAGGCCAGTGCCCGAGTATTTTGAGACACCTGGCTATCTCGAGTCTCATAATTATCATCATCTGCGACGGAAGGTGAAGGGGGAGTAATGATTTTGATCCAGTAAGCCTGAGTGTTGGCAGTGTCAGATCGGCCGGTGTTTTTTTTATAGGAGGGGGGGGGGTGGGGGGTGGTAGGGATAGAGGGAGAAGGTTTCAGAATTGTTGGCCTGGGGATAGGAACAAATATAATTCACAGAATTACCTTGAATTCAAAATAATAGACAATGGGGATTGTGCAACTCTGTGCACTTCCCATTATTGAGAGAAGTCAGTCGTTCCATGTTAACTGAGTGTGGCTCTAAAATCAGATGTACAGGGTTAACACAAGCTGGGGTGTGGCATAGGTGGCTCACATCCAGGGCGTCACCATCAGAATTATATCCGGGCAGATCATATGTTTTTGTGGAAATCATATACTGAAGGCGATGTGCCCTGAACTCGGTCTTCACACCGTTTGGCGAATTAAATACAATGCGCCCATATCCATCCAGCTTTTTGGCCCCATGCCACACAAAGCACCCATAATTTTCAGGATTTGGGCAACAGTGCCTCAAAATCCTCTTTTGTGCATCTGCAAACCATGCATCCATGTTTTTGATAACTTTAAAACTACCTGGGACTCAATGCAAAATATGGTAAAAAACTACTCTCAGCATCTACAAATATACAAAGATGAAGAGAATTGATCAAAACTGATACAGTGTAATCCTTGAGGCATATGTACACATATGTATTAATATTAGGATTACAAGACCACATGTTGAAGAGATACAGGGAAAATGTACCAAGCCTATTTTTATACTATTTATGTACATAAATTATACTTTTGATGAGAATACATTCTTAAAAAATCAATTATTTTGAAATAAATATATTTAACTTGGAACTTTTTATGTTTGTTGTTATATGCTGTCATTCTGTGTTCAGAGTCAGTGTAAGGAATTCCTCTCTTATCTACCAGGCTTGAGTTATGAGACAGAAAACTACCCCTCCCCCCTAAATTTGGAAAAATCTGAAAAGTGATCATGTTGGCACTCCAGTTACAAAGGGCTCACGTGCTGTTCTGGGTATGACTAGCAGACAAAAAGCCGAGGATAACCGTAGGCTGGGAAAGCAAACTGAAGTATCGAAAGCCAGGAGAATTTCTAAGAAAAGATATCTTTATGAGCTACATGCCAAAATTAGATCAAATGGTGAAAAAGCTTATCAGACAGACCTGGTGAGGCCAGTGCCCGAGTATTTTGAGACACCTGGCTATCTCGAGTCTCATAATTATCATCATCTGCGACGGAAGGTGAAGGGGGAGTAATGATTTTGATCCAGTAAGCCTGAGTGTTGGCAGTGTCAGATCGGCCGGTGTTTTTTTTATAGGAGGGGGGGGGGTGGGGGGTGGTAGGGATAGAGGGAGAAGGTTTCAGAATTGTTGGCCTGGGGATAGGAACAAATATAATTCACAGAATTACCTTGAATTCAAAATAATAGACAATGGGGATTGTGCAACTCTGTGCACTTCCCATTATTGAGAGAAGTCAGTCGTTCCATGTTAACTGAGTGTGGCTCTAAAATCAGATGTACAGGGTTAACACAAGCTGGGGTGTGGCATAGGTGGCTCACATCCAGGGCGTCACCATCAGAATTATATCCGGGCAGATCATATGTTTTTGTGGAAATCATATACTGAAGGCGATGTGCCCTGAACTCGGTCTTCACACCGTTTGGCGAATTAAATACAATGCGCCCATATCCATCCAGCTTTTTGGCCCCATGCCACACAAAGCACCCATAATTTTCAGGATTTGGGCAACAGTGCCTCAAAATCCTCTTTTGTGCATCTGCAAACCATGCATCCATGTTTTTGATAACTTTAAAACTACCTGGGACTCAATGCAAAATATGGTAAAAAACTACTCTCAGCATCTTCAGGTTGCACACCACTAAATGATCGGCTTACTATTTATGTAGTAAATTGGCATGGCACATCCAAGCAAAAAGGTATTCCCAATATTTCGCGGCCACTAATAACATGTATCATCAGATAGATTGACCTTTTGCCTTCAAAAATATCAGAAATTGAGGGTATGTTATGTACCATTTTTCTTGGCTACAAACGTCTCTTGTGAATGAGGTCATAGCATCAGACTCACTATGGCAACCATTGGGGGTGTGTCAGAAAGATTTAATAAAAATATATTTTTTATCTACTATGTGACCAGAAAACTTATATAATTCTGAAGACCACATATTGTATAAAGAAATGTCAAAATCTGAAACTAACCATTCCACTTCCGGGAGGAATATGGACCAATCACAAAAGCCGATTTTTTACTCTCCGGGATAATCCTCGGTACAAGAAATCATCCATTTGGTGGTGTGTAACCTACAAATATACAAAGATGAAGAGAATTGATCAAAACTGATACAGTGTAATCCTTGAGGCATATGTACACATATGTATTAATATTAGGATTACAAGACCACATGTTGAAGAGATACAGGGAAAAATGTACCAAGCCTATTTTTATACTATTTATGTACATAAATTATACTTTTGATGAGAATACATTCTTAAAAAATCAATTATTTTGAAATAAATATATTTAACTTGGAACTTTTTATGTTTGTTGTTATATGCTGTCATTCTGTGTTCAGAGTCAGTGTAAGGAATTCCTCTCTTATCTACCAGGCTTGAGTTATGAGACAGAAAACTACCCCTCCCCCCTAAATTTGGAAAAATCTGAAAAGTGATCATGTTGGCACTCCAGTTACAAAGGGCTCACGTGCTGTTCTGGGTATGACTAGCAGACAAAAAGCCGAGGATAACCGTAGGCTGGGAAAGCAAACTGAAGTATCGAAAGCCAGGAGAATTTCTAAGAAAAGATATCTTTATGAGCTACATGCCAAAATTAGATCAAATGGTGAAAAAGCTTATCAGACAGACCTGGTGAGGCCAGTGCCCGAGTATTTTGAGACACCTGGCTATCTCGAGTCTCATAATTATCATCATCTGCGACGGAAGGTGAAGGGGGAGTAATGATTTTGATCCAGTAAGCCTGAGTGTTGGCAGTGTCAGATCGGCCGGTGTTTTTTTTATAGGAGGGGGGGGGGGGTGGTAGGGATAGAGGGAGAAGATTTCAGAATTGTTGGCCTGGGGATAGGAACAAATATAATTCACAGAATTACCTTGAATTCAAAATAATAGACAATGGGGAATGTGCAACTCTGTGCACTTCCCATTATTGAGAGAAGTCAGTCGTTCCATGTTAACTGAGTGTGGCTCTAAAATCAGATGTACAGGGTTAACACAAGCTGGGGTGTGGCATAGGTGGCTCACATCCAGGGCGTCACCATCAGAATTATATCCGGGCAGATCATATGTTTTTGTGGAAATCATATACTGAAGGCGATGTGCCCTGAACTCGGTCTTCACACCGTTTGGCGAATTAAATACAATGCGCCCATATCCATCCAGCTTTTTGGCCCCATGCCACACAAAGCACCCATAATTTTCAGGATTTGGGCAACAGTGCCTCAAAATCCTCTTTTGTGCATCTGCAAACCATGCATCCATGTTTTTGATAACTTTAAAACTACCTGGGACTCAATGCAAAATATGGTAAAAAACTACTCTCAGCATCTACAAATATACAAAGATGAAGAGAATTGATCAAAACTGATACAGTGTAATCCTTGAGGCATATGTACACATATGTATTAATATTAGGATTACAAGACCACATGTTGAAGAGATACAGGGGAAAATGTACCAAGCCTATTTTTATACTATTTATGTACATAAATTATACTTTTGATGAGAATACATTCTTAAAAAATCAATTATTTTGAAATAAATATATTTAACTTGGAACTTTTTATGTTTGTTGTTATATGCTGTCATTCTGTGTTCAGAGTCAGTGTAAGGAATTCCTCTCTTATCTACCAGGCTTGAGTTATGAGACAGAAAACTACCCCTCCCCCCTAAATTTGGAAAAATCTGAAAAGTGATCATGTTGGCACTCCAGTTACAAAGGGCTCACGTGCTGTTCTGGGTATGACTAGCAGACAAAAAGCCGAGGATAACCGTAGGCTGGGAAAGCAAACTGAAGTATCGAAAGCCAGGAGAATTTCTAAGAAAAGATATCTTTATGAGCTACATGCCAAAATTAGATCAAATGGTGAAAAAGCTTATCAGACAGACCTGGTGAGGCCAGTGCCCGAGTATTTTGAGACACCTGGCTATCTCGAGTCTCATAATTATCATCATCTGCGACGGAAGGTGAAGGGGGAGTAATGATTTTGATCCAGTAAGCCTGAGTGTTGGCAGTGTCAGATCGGCCGGTGTTTTTTTTATAGGAGGGGGGGGGGTGGGGGGTGGTAGGGATAGAGGGAGAAGGTTTCAGAATTGTTGGCCTGGGGATAGGAACAAATATAATTCACAGAATTACCTTGAATTCAAAATAATAGACAATGGGGATTGTGCAACTCTGTGCACTTCCCATTATTGAGAGAAGTCAGTCGTTCCATGTTAACTGAGTGTGGCTCTAAAATCAGATGTACAGGGTTAACACAAGCTGGGGTGTGGCATAGGTGGCTCACATCCAGGGCGTCACCATCAGAATTATATCCGGGCAGATCATATGTTTTTGTGGAAATCATATACTGAAGGCGATGTGCCCTGAACTCGGTCTTCACACCGTTTGGCGAATTAAATACAATGCGCCCATATCCATCCAGCTTTTTGGCCCCATGCCACACAAAGCACCCATAATTTTCAGGATTTGGGCAACAGTGCCTCAAAATCCTCTTTTGTGCATCTGCAAACCATGCATCCATGTTTTTGATAACTTTAAAACTACCTGGGACTCAATGCAAAATATGGTAAAAAACTACTCTCAGCATCTTCAGGTTGCACACCACTAAATGATCGGCTTACTATTTATGTAGTAAATTGGCATGGCACATCCAAGCAAAAAGGTATTCCCAATATTTCGCGGCCACTAATAACATGTATCATCAGATAGATTGACCTTTTGCCTTCAAAAATATCAGAAATTGAGGGTATGTTATGTACCATTTTTCTTGGCTACAAACGTCTCTTGTGAATGAGGTCATAGCATCAGACTCACTATGGCAACCATTGGGGTGTGTCAGAAAGATTTAATAAAAATATATTTTTTATCTACTATGTGACCAGAAAACTTATATAATTCTGAAGACCACATATTGTATAAAGAAATGTCAAAATCTGAAACTAACCATTCCACTTCCGGGAGGAATATGGACCAATCACAAAAGCCGATTTTTTACTCTCCGGGATAATCCTCGGTACAAGAAATCATCCATTTGGTGGTGTGTAACCAGAAGTGTGTTGTGTTTGTCGATCGATTAGTTTCGCCTTCAAAAATAGAAAGCTTGTGCTATTTCGAGGACAGTTGGTATTTCCGAGAAATACGGTGCGGTAAATAGGTCACTGGTTATTCCGTACAGCTTCTGTCGCGATCGTGGAATATGTATATATTCTATTGCAAAAGGCCGACTGGCCCATGAGCAAAACCATAAAAGAACATGATATACTGTATACAGATGACGAAGTGGCAGTCACAGACTAAATACATGATATGAATATCATATGAAAAGACGCAGTATCGGCTTATTGGTAAGTTCCCGCTGAGTACCCAATACGGTAAGTACAAATTATCTGTATAAACATCGACTAAAAGTGATAATTATCACCCCAGACAAAAGTCTGACTGCATGCGATTGAAGACGTGTTACTGTACGGACAGATGAGCAAAGGCTTATAACCTTTATGTCTTTATTGTTGACTTAAAACAAACTAAAAAAAAACGACATCTGTGCAATGCAGTAACTTCAGCGAGAAGCTTGTGTGAGTCAAGTGTCCTTATCGGATGGATGGATATACTTGGGCACTCCATCGCACCGCGATGGGCACAGGTCGTGCGAACACGCCGTGCAACCCGTTTCCTCCAACCCGCCCTACAAATGATCCCTCTTAACAGTGTCACATAGACACTGTTTAATCCCCACATTCTTATTAAACAATATACATTCTCTTAATTCCCATAACTACAGAAGTATCACATAATATTTCCATCTGTCAAGCCCCCTCATTCTCTCTTCTCGGGTCGATTCTTAGTGGCAACTTTGATTAATTATCACCATGGACACTCATAATTAAATCTCCCGATAGCCACTCATCCTCCCCATTCACTCAACATTTAATATTTCACCCTATTTCCCGAAATCATAAATCCAGTGCCATGGAAATTTCACCCAGTATTTCTCATTTTCCTCAATGCAATATCCCAATATTTTTCACGTATACAGAGTATGCCGTACAACGCGTTCCCCCACACCGCCCTACACATGCTCCCTCATACCAATGACGCATAGCCATCGGTAATTTCCCGTTATATCTTTTTTACATCTTTTTCCATATCATCTAATCTTGATCAGGTCCCCAGTCTTACCTCTATTTCTCTTAATCATCTCTATATATTCACCAATTATTTCACCCATTTCTCTTCATTTTCCCCAATAAAATACCCCAATACTTCCTGTCATTTTGCCTATTTCCCGAGATCATGAATCCAGTGCCATGTAAATATCACCCAGTATTTCTCATTTTCCTCAATACAATATCCCACTATTTCCCCTTCACTGTGCCTAATCATACAGATTATGCCGTGCAACCCGTTCCCCCACACCGCCCTACACATGCTCCCTCATACCATAGCCACTGACAATAAATATCTGTTCCCCTTGATATATATTCCTATTTCTGTATCCATATCCTCTAACTTTGTCAGAGTCGCCCATTCTGTCCTCTATTTCCCTTAATCGTCTATAACTTATACCCCGGTATTTTCACACATATTCATATATATATATACACCAGTTATTCAACCAGTATATTTCCCTTCATTTTCCTCAATGAAATATCCCAATATATATCCGCTCACTGAAGGTCATATAATCCAATGCCATACTAATTTCACCCAGTATTCCCTTATTTTCCTCAATCAAATATCCCAGTATTTTCCCTTGTGCTTATTTACCCAGATCATATAAGACAATGCTATATAGACCAGTCTTTCATCCATCATAGTTAGTTATGTCGTCGCTACATGACCGAAACAAAGCCGAACGCGAAGCCAAACCCCAACTCACTCACTCACAGTATTTCCCCTAGTTTGCCACAATGAAATATCCCAATATTTCCCCTCGTTTTGACTATTCACACAAGAACATATAATCCAATGCCTGATAATTTCGCCTAGTAATCCCCTTATTTTCCTCCATCAAATATCCCAGTATTCCCCCTCATGCCTATTCATCCAAGCTCATAACACCGGTAGTTCTCATTATTTTCCTTCAATGAAATATCCCAGTATTTTCCCTCATTGTGCCTAATCACTTATAATATCCCACAACCCAATGCCCTATAGACCGCACCCGTTATTTCCCCTTATTTTCCTCAATCAAATGTCTCAGTTTTGCCCCCATTGTGCATATTCCCCCACTATACTATAATTCATGTCATCATTAGTTTCACCCAGTATTTCTCCCTATTCTTCGTGATCCCAATATTTCCCCTTATTTTCCGCGATCAAATATACCCTATTTCCCGTCGTGCCTATTCAACCAAGATCATATAATCCACTGCCATAGTGTTAATTTCACCAAATATTCCCTTTTATTTTTCTAGATCAAATATCCCCGGGTATTTTCCTTCGAGGTGCCTATTCACCCTAGATCATATAAGGCAATGTAATTTCACCCAGTATTTCCCGTTACTTTCCTCAATGAACTATTCCCCTTTCTCAATCAAATATACCAGTCTGCCTTTGTTGTACCTATTACCCGAAAATCACAGACACCAGTAAATTCACCCAGTATTTCCCCGTTACTTTCCTCAATGAACTATTCCCCTCTCTCAATCAAATATACCAGGCTTTGCCTTTCTTGTACCTATTACCCCAAAATCATAGACACCAGTAAATGCACCCAGTATTTCCTCTCATATTTTCCTTTATTCACCGCAGATCATATATAATTCAATGTCATGTGTACATGTACTCCAGTAATTTCATCCAGTATTTTCCCCTTATCATCCTCACTGAAGCATCCCGATATTTCCCCTCGTTGCGCTGTTTCCCCAATATCATATAATCTAATGCCATAGTAATTTCACCCAGTATGCCACATTAATTTTCCCTTTCAAACATCCCAGTATTTTCCTCCGTTGTGCCTATTCACCTATAATGATATAATCCAATGCCATATAAACACCCTTACATTTCCTCGATCAGATATTTCTGAATTCCCCCAAGTTGTCCCGATTCACCCAAGATCCTATATACTTCTCTTTATTTTCCCCGATCAAATATCCCAGTATTTAGTCTCATGCCTCCTATTCACTCAAGATCATATCATCCAATGCCATAGTAATTTCAACCAGTATTTATACATGTATACCAGTATATCATTAAAATCAATAAGGTCAATGCACTACATGTATACATAGACGGCGTTAAACTCACCAATTTTCCCCAAATTTGTTTTAATCGCATATCCCAGTATATTTATCTTTCTTGGCTATTTCCTTACGATTCATTTAATCCTCTCTATCAATGTCATTTAGACACCAATAAAATCACATATCCTGCCTTTTCATTTTTCCCATCACCGAAAGATTCATATAATATGGTTTATATAAATGTTATACGTCAAACATCTCTAAATCACCAAGCATATTGTATTTCATTTAAACCTAGCTGTATCTATATAATGCTGAACACCCATCACATTTGCTTTATTCAATGTTAGTTTATTCATCTACAACTTTTTTTTTTTTTTTTTTTTAACTTTAAAATATCTGTTGGGCAGTGTTTCACTTAATGACACTTGCATTCTCAACCAATTAAGGCTGAAATAAACATCAAACATGCAGAGACAGAGTATGTCCAGCCTAAGCCATTAATTTTAACAACATTGCTGAGTCCAGTCAACTGGACACAGTTTCTAGACAATTTATTACCACCCGTTTGGTGGAAATGAGTTGGTATTTCCTCTCCCATGTGGAAAGTTGTGTATATATCGGCTCCGACCTGGTCACATCTTAATTCTGTATAGTAGCTTTAAGTTTCAGGCAATTGAAATTGGTCTAAACCAAGATTAAACTGTAGAATTTTACAGCTTAATTACTAACATATGATGTACATTCTGTGAATTCCTACCCCTATTGCCAGTTGAAAGATCACACAATCACTAATGGCACTATCTTTATGTATATCAAAACCATTTCTCATATTTCGCCAGCAATTACTAAACAGAACACTTTTTTTTTCTTGCCTTCCTTTCGAACTATATGCTCCCTTGTTTTTTCTCCAAAGCTGTACCAGAACAGATGATATCAGAAAAATGTACATCATCTATTCGCACAGACCATGCGAGCAAATGTATGATACTTTCTCATATATCATCTTCAAACTGAAGCCATGCTTACCGAGTATTATTTATCAAATGCAAGTGTATGTCTATTCTACTTCCCAATTTTTAAACATGCAAACATGTTTTAATGTTAAATCCCTGAAAACTCTTCCAAATCTTGTGCTGATGATCTACTGAGGAAATAAATCTATGCTCAAAAATCACTGGACCGCTGGGAAAGGCAAAATGTTATTATCTCAAAGAGTTTGGTGTCTTGTGATGTCAACTGAACTTTTCATTCAGGATGGGATAGGCACCAGTTTGACCATAAATCACTCCAAACGTTTAATGACTTCCTTCTCTTGGAGCAGACCAAGATATCAACTCTTTTAATATGTATAGGCCTACATTTCTCAAATTCCTACCATATATCTACTCAGTCAATATACCTTCACATTGAAGACGAATCAATTTCTACAGTAATATCAGATACAATTTGATTCCTATTCTAATCTTCTAAATTTTTAGATATGCAACCTTTGATGCCTCATGAGCATCAGAACTCAATGTAATCAATATCCCTATTTATCACGCTCTATATTTGTTTTTGTTTGTTTGTTTGTTTGTTTGTTTGTTTTTTTTGTTTTTTGAATTCTGATCTACCGAGCTTGCAAACAGAACCTGCCTTTTAACAAAAATATATAAAACACTACCGCTAACAATTCTTTGTATCTGATGCAAGGATATATTGAACTACATCTAGAATATGCAAAGTAAAATAATGCCCGTAGATCTTAAAAAAGATCAATAACTACAAAGTATATTAACGCATGCACACATCTCTGAACAGTTATTAGTGTGTCTGTTTTCTACTTTAACATGCCAACAATTAAAAACGATATCACCAGGTTCTGTGCAGTAAAATCCCTCTGTTCAGTTCTCCAACTTTGAAATTGTTCACTCCATCATCCACACATATAAGAGTTGCAGTTTTCTCAGCTGATTTTTATATCCTCATAACCCTAATTTCTGTTCCGATATGACTTCCACTTGACGCTTCTTTTCTCTTCCAAATAAGTGAAAACTTCCTTTTCTGCATTGTCACAAAACTGTTAGATAACTATCAAATAAATAAACTGAACTTGAAAAGCACTCCAATGCACTTGTATCTTCCACTGAGTGGGGAGCTCCAGCTAAACACGTGCAGCTGGCTCGGTGGTATAGCAAGAAGCGCCTGCAGCACTTTCCGCCACTTTTGCATATGTTGCGTGTAATTTATATGGCGTATATATATCTCGCCTGGCAGCATTTGCTAGATCCCGTGTAAAATTTGACAATTTCAATGAACGAATTCAATGAACGCCACATAAAAATTTTGCGGAAACTCATTGGACAAGGCTATTCTACACAGCGCCTTCATTCACAGCTATTCAAATCTGGTAATAAATATCATACACTGATAGCAAATAGCAAGCGTCAGATCCGGCATTAAATATTCAGCCGTCGCCCATAAAAGAATTTCCGCGTCAATAATCAAAAGATCTATTTAACACCGATTCCAAATGTGTATGAAATAATAAAAACATAAGATGGTATTCTACAAGAGAGAAGCGGTCAATAATTTTCACTGATGTCAGCCAGACATGGTGACGTTCTATACACAAAATCCTAATCACTGACCATACGATCTCCGACGATAAAAAGTACGACCTATGCCCCTAACTTTCGTAACTTCTGTCTAATTCCGCTCGTATCTTCAGTATGAAAAAACATTCGGGGCCCCAAGGGATCTTATGCAAAGCTGGGGCTATCTTGGTTAACCTAAATATCGCAACACGGAATCTTCTTTTGAAGGAGTGAAGGAATGTGTGTTTAAAATAGAGATATAGACAGCTACATAGCCAAAAAGAACAAATGCCAAAGCTCTTTCAACGGGGAGATGGACTCCTCTGGCATTCTATATTATCTAATACCGAAGCATATTCGTTTGGTAAGTGGTGCTACGTTTTAAGATAAATTAAGCCTGTAAGGAATATGGGTATAAATGATAGTAACGTTAAGAGAAAATAGTCAACATTTACTGTTACTACCAGGTTGTTTCTTGTCTTCATTGTGTTAGTGAGTGTGCGAGTGTGTGTGAATGAGTCCTTCTGTCTCCCATAGCCATCTGAACATTATCTTTACAAACCCAAGTTTACAATAAAGATTATTGTTTCTCCGTGACCTGATGCTTTTTAGTAGTTCCAAATAAGAAATAAGAAATTCTAACTAAATAATATTGAATTTGTATATATTTTATGATTGTGTATTAAAAGTACGTTGATAATATCCAGGTGACGTCTGCTGACAATATTGTGGCCATCATGTAACAGATATTCTTTGTGTTTTACGATATACGCTTTTCCAATATAATTAAACCATAAGTAACAAACGGTTGTAAAGTAATTCAGTTGTTTTTAATTGCACGAGTTAAACTATAATCGATCTGAAACATAAATTTAACATTAGTAACCGAAAGTATATTTTTAAGTTGTTGCAAAGTTTCAATCGCGATTATAATAATATCTTAGGCTCATTCATGTTCATTGCAGAATTGGTGCCAGTTTAGAAATATCAAAACTACCAGTACAGAAGAAGTTAAGAGAACAGCACTAAATACTCATCGGGAAGTTGAGGCCTTAACGGACTTAAAGAGATCTTCGTTGTGTTCATATGCAGCCACAATCAAAGCATGACTAAGATGCCATATACTCTAGATTTTATAAACACTCGAGATAAAAATCATTCTGATTAACGAATACTGATCAGTGATACGGATTTGACGATACCGGCATCATGGGGTCTTGTCTGCATCATTAAAACTGTTAAACTCCTCAATCTTACAGGAAATTAGTTGCCTAATTCAACTTTGGTGTTAGCATTGTTTTATGAGATATGGTCTTTCGATTATAGACGCGGAAATTATTTATGAACGACGGTTGAATACTGAATGTCGAATATGTCCTAGTCGTTTGACTATTAAAATTCAAAGCTATAATTTCAATCTTAGTATATAATACGTTTATAGATAAAAAATATATAAAAAATCAGAAAACTAAAACAGGCTTTATTCAGCAAGAGTTGACTTGGGAATTAAATGGCGTGGTCATGATCACACGCAGTAACCGAAACTGCTCCATGGTACATGAGAACATAACCATTCGAAAAATAAATACATTACAGCATAAGTTGTGAAATGGGAAAGAAAAAATTTGTGAGACATATCAAAGTCAAAGTAAAAATACTTTTATTTAGCTAAGAAGCCCATAAATTAAAGGTATTTTTCCCCAATCGGATTCTGGCATATTAGAAAACTATATAATATATGCAAGACACACATTACAGCAGAAATAGAGAGGAATACAAATAAGAAATGAATTATAAAGCAAATATATTAATAAACATATGTTTGAGTGTAGACTTGTATTTCTTACACTGATGGTCAGTCTATTCCAGACTGTCACCCATCTATACATAAAAAAAACGTTGGTCAGTATTAAGATGACAGTTCGGTGTGACTAGATCTTTTCTGGCACTAGCCATGATCAGTTATCTACCGAACACATGGGATTTAGAAAAAATGCAAATGAAACGGGAATTCACAGTTGTGAAAGTTGTCTAGCAAAAGGAAAATATTATGTATGATCGGGAGAGTTCCCCAGTGGCTAAGTGTCATTGTCACGCTCTGCTTTATGAGTGTCCATCAGTGCACAAGTTTACGTATCACGCCTACTTATCTACATTTACCTTCTACCGCTAATGGATCAAAGTGGTTATCTACTCTTGAGTGTCATCAAACAATCTGATTGTTCAGGTGAATCAGCATTTTTAACAAGCTTTTACCATTCTTGAACAGCAAGTCACACTCAACAAGACCAGCACAAATACAATGATGAAATGGTCAGTTGCGTTGTATCAACTCCATCAGCCAGTGATTATATTATTTGGCTTCATTGAACTTGATCAGTATTCTAAACTATGGATTCATTCGAACGTACACGATCAACTATAAAATCGTGACTTGCAAAAACTGTAGCTATTTTTCTGAACTTCTTACTGATCAGCGATACGGATTTGATATTTTGGAACATCATGATGTCTTGCCGGCATCATTGAAAATTGTTGACCGCTTCTCTCTTGCAGGAAACAAGCCTATGTTTATGTATACTTTTGTCTTTTTGAATTTGGTGCTAATACTGTTATATGGAAATGGAATAGGTCTTTGGATTATGGACGCGGATATTCTCTAATGGACGACGGCTGGATTATGAATGACGGACTAGACGCTTGTAATGTATATTAAATACTATCAACACGTTTAATATATGGTACAGCCATTGAAAGTTTGTAAAGTATAATGCATGTGCTTATTCTAATCAAGTACACATTTCAAACAGTGATGCGCAATATTCCTGTTTTGATTTTGGCGCTGAGTCCTATAAAAAGATTTTTCAATTATGGACGCGAACATTCCTAATGGCCGAGGCGGGTTACTGGATGTCAGATCCGACGCATGTTTATCACCAAAGGAGTAATTACGTTTACACAGGCGAAAGTTCCTTAGCTGTTTCATTTCTGAGTCCGAAATTAACTTTATTCAATTCTCCTCAATAATCACCTTGAACCAGAGGGATCGGCGACGCCGTGACACGGAAAAGATATGGTGACATTAAAATCGCTAGATTCGTTTTGGTTAAAGGTGTCATATTTTAGATATATTAAAAACATCTCGTCCTAAAATGTATACGTAAAAGCCAAAGAGGCAGAGAAAAACCCAACTTCAAACGTCCATCAACGCTGTTTTACGTTACGAAACACATATGCTACAGAATTTAATGAACTAACAGCTAAAGAATTTCGCTATGAGAACCATAACATTATAATAAACCATAACAAAAAGCAACCAAAAGACTCCACAGGAAAGCTTCTCTCTGTACCTGGCATTCAGACTGTAAAATATGGATGATTCTGGGACGTAGCCTTAGTATCTCAGCCGCGCTTTTCTTTTGTTAGATGATAGCATATTATATTAATTTAAATTATTTCGGCATTCATCTTGTAGATGTCCATATTCATATGGTCTGACAAACACGACTTGGGATAGATTTTCTTTTGTATACATCTGTTCTAAAGGATTGTCTGTGTTACCTCGAAATCCTTGAAATATTATTTCATCAAATCGGGTATCGATTAGCTAGCCGTCGTCTAGCACAATTTTCTGAGCTGAATCTCCATCGGCACCTGAAACCTCGTTCAAAATTCACATATGCATGTTCTGTTATCATGTTGCTAGTATTTTGCCCATACATCGCTAATACATTGAGAAGGATGTCTTTGCTTTAATTGTTTTTTTCCATTCAGCGTCGCTCTCTGCTGGTATATTGTCCCACTCTTAGTCGGCCGGTATTCCCAGTTCCTTGTCAGCCAGTCGAGGCCATACAGTCTAATTATAATCTCTGGTTCATAAATTTACCATATATATGCTTATGAACGAACCCGCTATTTAGTAAAAATATTCAGTTATATTAATATATCGACGAACTCAAACGTTGCAAATGTCTGCCAAAAGTTCAGGACGGGTGTAACAATAAATAAGGAAGTAACCAAAAAAAAGCATTTTCCCAAGCATGATCACTTGGGAAAGGAAAGTGTCACCTCTTTTTCCAGTTCAGTTTTTATGAAAAGAGATAATGACTTATTTGCACTACTGTAAATGAAGATATGAGTATAGCCATATTGTAGTGAAATATATGAACACATTGAAGAATGGCAGTAACTGCTGTGAACCAGGAGTTTTCTGTTATTGGCCTAAACAGGCCTTGATATAACATCGAAGCATTTTGACATATTTCTATATGATGAAAATATGACACCTTTAACCACAGTATCTTTTCAATATGATTTACCGACCGAATTTGGATAGCTTTGACTCATTCTGGTTAACGGTGTCATATTTTACATATAGGAATTCCCTCCAAGAATATCACCAAAACTTCCAAAAACAAATAGATGTCCATTTTATAACACTCGCAAAATTTGTTTGACTTATCTTTTCTTCATGAAAATTCAGAATACGGAAATTCAGCATTTTCTCTCTCAAGCTAAAAACTTTTCAAGTAAACACGAGCGAATTATTGTTTCAGTTTATCACTCTGAGGAAAAGATTTCGGTCAAACCAAACACCTCCTTTACTTCTTTCGTATTTTTAGGTTTTTAGCTTTTTTGTCCGTGGTCCGTCCGTCGTCCGTCCGTAAACAATTCTTGTTATCGCGATTTCTCAGGAACTACTGCATGGATCTTTCTCAATTTTGATACACAGGTTCGCCTTGGGGTCTAGTTGTGCAAGATACCTTTTCTGGTACGATTCGAAAATCCAATATGGCCACCAGGCAGCCATCTTGGATTTTCCCATGAAACCTTGTTATCGCGATTTCTCAGGAACTGCTGCATGGCTTCTACTTGGGGTCTAGTTATGCAAGATACCTTTTCTGGTACGATTCGAAAATCCAATATGGCCACCAGGCAGCCATCTTGGATTTCGCCATGAACATTTGTTATCGTGATTTCTCAGGAAGTACTGCATGGATCTTTCTCAAATTTGGTACACAGGTTCCCCATGGGGTCTAGTTGTGCAAGATACCTTTTTCGGTTCGATTCGATAATCCAGTATGGCCACCAGGCAGCCATTTTGGATTTCCCCATGAATCTTTGTTATCGTGATTTCTCAGGAACTGCTGCATGGATCTTTCTCAAATTTGGTACACAGGTTCCTCTTGGGGTCTAGTTGTGCGAGATACCTTTTCTGGTCCGATTCGAAAATCCAATATGGCCACCAGGGGCCATCTTGGATTTCCTCATGAAACCCTGTTATCCGATTTCTCAGGAACTACTGCATGGATCTTTCTCAAATTTGGTACACAAGTTTCCCTTGGGGTCTAGTTGTGCAAGATACCTTTTCTGGTCCGATTCAAAACCCCAATATGGCCACCAGGCGGCCATCTTGGATTTCCCCATGAACCTTTGTTAGCGTGATTTCTCAGGAAGTACTGCATGGATCTTTCTCAAATTTGGTACACAGGTTCCCCTTGTGGTCTACTTGTGTAAGATACCTTTCCTGGTCCGATTCCAAAATCCAATATGGCCACCAATGGGCCATCTTGGATTTCCTCATGAAATCCTGTTATCCGATTTCTCAGGAACTACTGCATGGATCTTTCTCAAATTTGGTACACAGGTTTCCCTTGGGGTGTAGTTGTGCAAGATACCTTTTCTGGTCCGATTCAAAACCCCAATATGGCCACCAGGCGGCCATCTTGGATTTCCCCATGAACTTTTGTTAGCGTGATTTCTCAGGAAGTACTGCATGGATCTTTATCAAATTTGGTACACAGGTTCCCCATGGTATATCTAGTTGTGCAAGACACCTTTTTGGGTCCGATTCGAAAATCCAATATGGCCACCAGGCAGCCATCTTGGATTTCCCCATGAACCTTTGTTATCGTGATTTCTCAGGAAGTACTGCATGGATCTTTCTCAAATTTGGTACACAGGTTCCCCTTGTGGTCTACTTGTGTAAGATACCTTTCCTGGTCCGATTCCAAAATCCAATATGGCCACCAATGGGCCATCTTGGATTTCCCCATGAAACTTTGTTATTGCGATTTCTCAGCAACTACCGCATGGATCTTTCTCAAATTTGGTACACTGGTTCCCCTTTGCGTCTAGTTGTGCAAGATACCTTTTCTGGTCCAATTCGTAAATCCAGTATGGCAACCAGGCGGCCATCTTGGATTTCCCCATGAAACTTTATCGTGATTGCGTGGATCTTTCTCAAATTTGGTACACAGGTTCCCCTTGGCGTTTAGTTGTGCAAGATATCATTTTCGGCCCGATTCCAAAATGTAATATGCCCACCAGGTGGCCATTATGGATTTCCCCATGAAATTTTGTTATCGTGATTTCTCAGGAAGTACTGCATGGATATTTCTCCAATTTGGTAAGCAGGTTCCCCTTGTGGTTTAGTTGCGCAAGATACCTTTTTTGGTCCGAATCGAAAATCCAATATGGCTACCAGGTGGCCAATTTGAATTTCCCCTTGAAACATTGTTAGCGGGAATTCTCAGGAAATACTTCATGGAACTTTCTGAAATTTGGTACACAGGTCCCTCATGGGGCCTAGTTGTGCAAGATAACTTTTTTGGTTACGCTTCAAATTATTAAGGTATTTCAGAGTTGTGACGTTGCATCACAAGAGTAGGCGGATCAAACGATGGGGGGGGGGGCATATTCTATATATTGACTATAGAAAATATCCATACCTTCACCTTCTATATCAAGGAGTTCAAATGATTCCGAATTAAGATGTATTTCTTCAAATTTTAAATCAGTTTACTGTAGTCCGTTCCATTGCAAGTGAACTGCCCCACCGTTTCGTCTGCCGACGGGTCGGCTACACGAAGGGACGTCACTCTTGTGACACAACGTCACAACTCGACAATTGTAGACTACTGCGTGTTTCGATCCAAGAAAGATAATCAGGATTCAGACATTTTCAAAGTTCAACATTACTGCACAGACCGGATCCCTTCAGTATTAAGTTTTGTACCATCTTACTATTTTCGAGCTAGTATCTTAAAAGAGATAACTCAAAGTAGCCTAGTAAACCGAACAGAAATAGCATTCGTTCCTCATTATAAAATCTTAAGTATGTTTCATAGCTCATGCGAAAGTATCCCAATGATGACACGTGCGAAAAAAAAATACTACAAAACGAAGATGAAGGATCCTCTGGACATTCACTTTCAGACTAACTTTGCTCATTTAACAACCGACATTAAGTACAGTTTCTAGAAATCTTGAAACTCCTGAAACTTAGAAAGATAATATCTTGATGTTTTCCAGTGTCCCTTTTTCGATCTTTTTCGCTCAAATTCGAAATTATGCAAACAAAATTACAAATCATTTGTTTGTTCTTAGTAACAATGAATAAAAAGATCCTCATTAGCTTACAATTATTGGACAATGGTGGGCGCCAAGATCCTTCAGGATCTCTCGTATAAACAGTAAATGAGAAACGCTTTGAATACTGTGTAGATATAGCCGTAAATTCTTTTACTCTTCAAATTCGATTCGTCTCACACCAGAGAGCCCTCTAGCAGAACGATATTTTTGCAGGAATCGAACGAAAGGCTAAAATGTCTTGTAGGTTTAATACAATATGCTGCGCAATGGAACCGCACAGATGTTCGCGTCATAGATGAATGTATTGGAGCTATAAACGCACCGTCGAACCAAGCTTACCTCCAGAGATTTAAAGGTGGTGAAAGGAATCATTTGTTGATTTATTTCTTGATAAATGACGTTTTTGATTTCGTGAAGCCCGGGATCATACTCCAGTGTTGTTTATCGTTCTCTCGGCCTGTATAATGGTAGGACAGTGTGCTCACATATTCCTAAAGCTAGAATAACATTTCTGGCACGATGTTTTCCTCTAACACATTACCTAACATTAAACTAATATTTATTGTTCTCGTCAACCTAATGGTCTGGGAAAGGCTTTGGAACAGTGTATTTACAAGGTACTTAGGGTTCGCGGAACGTCATAACGCATTCAGAACGCATTATTCCCATGGTGACATTTTAGCAAGACACATACAATAAAATTGTTGAGTGATACTTATATCTGACGCAAAAACATTTTTTTTTTTAAGTTTACCTGAGTTGATAGACTATTAAAATCTGATAATGGAAACTAGATCGCAGAAATAATCTCAGGTACTCGTAGAATTCGCATGAAATTCCTCGAATGGGAAGGTTCCATTAAATAGTTGGGTAAAAGATATATGATAATTGGAATTTTATTATGTGGTCATGCGGAATGTATTAGTTTTTTCCAAAGTTCTCAGTATGCCGGAATTCATCTGAGGACAATCTGAACCATCAGTACACCCATCTGTCATGTTTCCGTATGATTTGTTTTGTTCTTCGCAGATATCAACATCACCGACCACAAGGGAAACACACCTCTACATACAGCCGTGGAGAATAAAGAAATGGAAAGCATCAATTACCTGGTCACGAATGGCGCAGATACCAAGATTCGAAACGACAAGTTCTTGACACCCCTCATTCATGCCATAGACCTGGGGTACGTCGACATGGTTGAGGTAAATGCCCATTATTATCGATTTTTATAGGTATTCTAGCGGTAGTGCAACAATTGATTGGTCAATCCAAATTTCCAAAAAGAAATCAGCTATTTTTATTGGCTCGTTGATAAAACTTGGAGAATATACATGTACAGCCACTCAGATTTTCCGTACAATTTTATTGCAAAGGAAGCGGTAATATCACCACAAATTTGGTGAACAAACTTTAACCCTATCTGGCCTGGGCGATTTGAGGTGCACCGCAGCCTGTGGAGGAGGGAAGTGCCCCCTATATATTTTCGCTATTTCTCAGGCTAGAGGACTAAAACTTAGCAAAATAAATCTTTGGGTCCAGCTCTATTAGAAAATGTAAATAAAAAATCCAAAATGACTGACATGATGACGTCACAGTGACGTCATTTTCAAAAAAGGCATTATTTGGACGATTTTTTGGTCAGATTTTTCGATTATATATCTATGTGATTTCTTCGCAAAACTTAAGAAATAATAATCTGATATGAAATAGGTTTCACCCACTTTTCCATGCACAAAAGCAAAACAAAATAAAGAAATCTGACGAAAATATCACTTTTTTGGTAACACATATGACCGCCATTTTTAATTTACCGATGATCCTCTGCCCGGGGGTGATTAAGGGAGTAGAAGACGTTCATTTCCCTCCTCTTATTGGGCTACAACATGGTTTTTTGTCGAATTTTTCAAAACAAGCTGAATTTCCTAACAAAATTACCCACACAACTCAAAATGGAATAAAAATCAACAAAAGACACAACAGAACCATTTATGCGTTTTACTGGTGGTTCGATAGTGTGATGGAACCGACCAAAAAATTGGCATTTTAAATTCAACGGTTGGAGGGTGCAAAGTGCTCCAGAGATTGAAAATTATTCCTCTGGAATACCCCTAAATTCACTCTTATTCACTTTCAATAAAAAAAAAACTTCCGAATGGCTAATAAATGAAACTTCAATAATATTCTCCACACCCATCCCGATTCCCCGTCCCCACCCCCTCCGGGAAATAAGACTGAAAAGGTTCAGTTTATCTGTTATACCGCTAATATTTTCTAAGAAAGTATGGTGTCCCCCTGTTTTTATTACATATTCAACAAGCACTATATGTGTGTTGTATTATATAGCAAAATGAGAAAAAATTGACCTTGGGAAGTTTGATTTATTGTGCATCAAAGAAGAAAAAAATCAAATTTCCCTATGTATTCAGTGTTATGGTTTTTAACTGGTATACATGCATTTGGTGCCATATCTTTTTAACGAGTATGGCGACCCCCTGTTTTTTCATGTATCATCTTCTCCTAACCTGATGAAAAAATCCTGAAATTTAAAAAAACTTGCAACCTCTAGAAATGAACGTCCTCTACTGCCTTAAAATAGGCTCAAAATGACCCCAATATGATAATCCACAAAGTCACGAAGTCTTAGCTCTAAATATTTTGTCGTTCCGGACATAGGGCCAAAAAAATAACAAAAGGAGGGGGGAGGATTAGTCACAAAACGGAATCAGTCTAAAGTTTCCGATATTTAATAAATATTGCATGATGCGGAGGGTCATACGTGTTAGTGACTGCTCACTCTCCCACAAAAATGTATATGGTGGTGCTTTTAGTCTCTACCTTCTAATAATGGTGTGAAGCTGCATAGAGACCAATGATCTCAGGTTCTCTCACTCTTGACATACGACTGGTCTATGGATGTCAGATTTGTCAAATGATTGATAAGCAAGATCGCTTAGTTTTAGTCAAACATCTCTATCTTACTGGGGCTTTGAGATGTTGTGCTTTTATCCACATTATTGTAGGCATGTATTATTGCAGGCTTTACTTAAACACAATGAAGTGAACCCAGAGGATCCCGGTGAAAATGGAGTCAGGCCTCTACATTACTGTGCGTTCAAAGACGAAGCAGAGTGTGCCAGGTTACTTGTACGTATTTCTCCATTATTGTACCTTACACCCCACCTCCCAATTCGCCCAACACGACCAACTCGCACTTACTTAACAGATAAAAAACATGATCTGCGGCTCTTAAGAAGGACTTAAATAAGACCCCTTAAATCTGTTGAAAACATGCTCCATTATATCCATTAAAATGAGTAGATCTAATGGACAGCATTTTTGTTTTTCTCGCAATTTTTTGACAATTTAAAAAAAGATGCAATATGTTTTGCAGATTCGTTTTGATTTATTTGATTATGTTTCTCAAATCTAGCTGGCTCGCAATGCAAAGCCTTGTGCAAAGTGCGACAACGGTTTCTATCCTATTCACGCGGCAGCCTACCATGCGGCGGCCAAAACAATGAATGTCCTTATTGAGAAAGGTAAGATCAGAATTTCTCTTACATACAGTAGCGCTGTATTCCGTTACACTGTGT
This sequence comes from Hanleya hanleyi, assembly GCA_036873755.1. Lineage (NCBI taxonomy): Eukaryota > Metazoa > Mollusca > Polyplacophora > Lepidopleurida > Hanleyidae > Hanleya > Hanleya hanleyi. Next base: position 61,976 of record JAVTVY010024340.1, read on the forward strand.
CAAACATATTGGAGGCTCTCTCGTTCTTTTGAAAATGGTTCACCTTTAACACAGCCTGGTACTCAACCCTGGTATCAATTAACCGTGACTACGATCTATGATCAGAATTGGTTTCTTCGGCGAAATACTTGATGCTGGCTCTGTAGTTCATTCACTCTTTTGATCTTCACAAGTCGTTAGTTCAATATGTAAAACAATATCCATTTCTCATCTTGGACTCATACTGTCGTTGCCATTACAGACAGGAGTTTGAATGAAAGCTTTCCCAGACAGCCAGAAACGTTTCGACCAAGCCATGATCAGGCGATGTAGAATCGGCCATACACGATTAACTCACGAAAATTTACTTAAAAAAAGAGCCAGTCCCTATGTGTATTCCATGCCACGAAGATCTCACGGTGAAACATATCCTTATCGACTGTATAGATTTTAAGATTGCAAGAGATGCTTTTTATCGAGCGACTACTTTTAGTCGGGTGAGGGAGGACTGCATCTTGTGTTATTTGAGAGAAATCGGTTTGTTGCATAAGTTTTAATGTGTGTATGTTTTAATGTGTTGGATTACTAAGTTATTGGCTTGAGTATAGTTAGAATTTTGTTTGATCGTCGCTATATAGCTGAAATATTGCTGAACGTTACTTCAAACCTTAATTCTCTCTCTCTCTCTCTCTCTCTCTATCACATTATCTTGGAATGTGGGTCTCAGGGATGTCCTTTGATACCTTGCACTCGGAGTATCAGCCTGTTAGATATTAGATTACACCGTTCTATATTCTCACCACCATTGCATATTATGGCCTGCTTCTCTTTTTACAATTAATTGATGTATATTTCAAAAGAAGTGAGGCTCGTTCCTTGAATAAAGTATAAAGTATTATTTTCGTATCTTGCAGGAGAGTCAATGGGCTACACACGAGAGGCGATGCTTTCATTCGCTGACAAGGAACACAACAATGCCCTACACGCGGCGGTGAACAGTGGCGACATTCGAGTATGAGTTTACATTTGTCTTCTGGGCAGTACATTTAATCATAACTGTTCGGTCTATACCATAACGGCACAAATCACGTGAAACCGAACTAACGAATTTTCTATATAAAAAAACATTCATATGGGAAAGGTCTTTCGGTTATTAACGCGGGATTCTATGTAGACAATCTATTTAATTTCGGACATGAAGTCTCTTCCAATCTCTAGGACTGACAGACCATGGCATATATATAAGTAATTTATTAATACCTATATGTACACGCTTAAAAACTTACTGAAACTTACTCGTAAAGTGTTGAAATAACCCTTTAAGTATGTCCACAGGGGCAACACTTAAAGAGCCGTCCCTTTGGACACACTTAAAGGGTTATTTCAACAATTTACGAGTGAGTTTCAATACTTTAGTTTTAAGCGTGTAGGTCTACTAATGTTCTATTCGATATTTAATGAGCAATCATCTTCCATAACTACTTTAAATGGCCAACTTTCGATGAAGCTATCCAGCAAAGCTTCCTATCAAGAAGTATAAATGTTATCGATCTCTCATTACGGTCTTGTTGAGTAGAAACTCATTGTTGTCAGCAAGATAAGATTTTATAAAGTTACATAAACGAAAGCTAGCTTCTTGCAAGAGAGAAGCGATCAATAGTGTTCAATGAGACTGACAATACATTGTGTATTTATTGTCATGTCCGTGTCGCTGATCTTTATTCGTCTTCCAAAATAATTTGCATCTAGTTTTCTTGAGTATATTATCCAGTCATCTTCCGAATTACACGATGTTCATACCGTTTCTGGACATGAGTTTGGCGAAAATAGACTTCCTCACATTACGTAATGTAACACCAAAGATCTTGTCCACAACGATCGTATTTTGCTATGATTGCCATGATTGTGATTTGCTATCTTTCTGGACAGACCAGCTGGATCTTGTTGGACAGACAAACATTTCATCGCACACACCATTCCTAGAAAACATTGATTAAAAATAAAGTTTGATTATTCTCTACGTTACACAGGCTGTACGGGTATGTTTGGCTGCAGGTGCCCCGGTGGATGTCCAGCAGGTATGATATGAATAATATCCCTTCACCATTCACAGGTTCAAACATTGTCTGGTAGAACTTTTTGTCATTATGATACGCCTGTATAATAATTTGTTGAATGTGGCATCCATTAATCTGACATGACTCTCGATCTCCATTGCTTTCTGTTAATAAATACTAAGATATTTTGCATGTTAATCGCTAGGGGGCTAAGGGACTGTGACCTTGGGAGTGAAGCATTTCAGATGGTGGACAAAAAGTGACAAATACTTCCTGGATACCCTCACAACTTAAAGATTCATTTAAAATTATATCGGCTCTCAATGACTCGAGATCGTCCTCTTAGATTCAGACTCACTCGCTCTTTCCGCTCCCAGATACGACCCCACCTCTTGAATAAATATCCATTTCACGAATCCCATGATTGAAGCAATAACCTTAAGATTGATCTATGCATGTGAATTATCTGTTTGGCTTGTTCGTCAATAATATCATTAAGAAACCAGAAGTACCACAGATTAGTTTCACATAAATTAGAATGAATGAACGTCCGAAGATCGAAGCCATTTTGATATATACTCTATATTTGGGCACGTATTCTGCCATCATTAGGAAATACATACGAACTAAACAAGGCATACATTTTGGTGTATATATTGCACAGTAGTGTGAGCAGAAGTTCACATGAATAAGTTAAAACAACATATTTACACTATTGTGCACTATATAAATGTATGCCTTGTTTAGTTCGTATGGTGATGACAGAATAAGTGCCAAATAGAGTAGGCCCCCTATATATCCAAATGACGTCAATCTTCGGAGTTTCATTCATTCTAATGTATCATCAAGAACCTTACAACAAAATGTCTGGATATTAAGAAGATCGCATATACCACCAATCTCTCCGTTCGTAATATTTACAGGACGACAAGTCTACTCCGCTTCACTTCGCCTCGTCTCAAGGAAATCTGGAAATGATAGAACTAATGTTTGAGATGGATCCTACCCGGTCGACAGCGGCTGTTAACATGAAGGATAGTCTCGGCATGACGCCATTACACAGAGCTGCCATCTTTAACCACGAGTTGCTGGTCCGGAGCCTCCTTGATCACGTATGTTAAACGCCAATACAAACCGTTGGAATGAATCAGTTCATTTGATACAGAGAAAGGAATTAGAGGCTTGCACAATTGTACCAGAAGAGAAACTGGAAGTTGTAGTTCTGTCTGCTGATTGGTTAACAGAGCCATAATCGACAAACCGGAAGTGGCAATCACAGAATTTGATTGGATAGTTGCTATTCTGCAAGTCTCTGTTGTATAAAGTTTTGAAAGATACCTTTTTGTGATTTTCATGCCGCCTTGTACTTATTCATTATTATTATGATTTCAGACGATTTAATTCTTATTGTTGTCAAACATAATCAAATTCCACTCTCATAGAACATAGTTCAGTGTAACGTGTCCCATGGCCTTCGTCTAGATAGAAGATGATGCACGAAAATCTACCATACGTTTTTTACACAGGGTGGTGATATTAACTCTCAAGACGACCATCAAAGATCGCCCCTCATGTTAGCTGCGTCCAAAGGTGGCTGGAACACAGTGAGATATCTACTACAGCACGGGGCGGTCATCAACGTGAAAGATCGGGAGAACAGAAATTTCCTTCATCTGGCAATAAAGAATGGAGCGAGACTCCATCAGTTCGGATGCGATCTCATCAAGGTAACACAATTATAAACAAGATTCTCGAATATGACTGAATGGTAAAATGCTCACAATGGGATCCAGTTTATGCGATATTCCATCATTAAACAAGTGTTATTCGTGTCTTCTAAATGTCTCAGAATAAACGAGATGAAATCCCACAAGATAAACCATAATATATTAGATACCTTGTCAGTTCATCTAGGTGAAATGAATTATGGCGTTACATACAGTTCTTCTGCAATTGCAATACACTTGTGCATGTTTTTATTATAGAACGTGAAAAACCTTTTGAATGAGAAAGATGATTTCGGTTGCACCCCTCTTCACTACGCCTCCCGCGAAGGCTATTTGTCCGCCATTGAAGATCTCATCGGTTTGGGGGCCATGTTGAATCCCAAAAATAACGACAGACAGTCGCCTTTTCATTTTGCTGCTAGGTTGGTAGACTTGTGATCAGTGAATATTGAACTACCTGTCCTGGTTTACTCGATTCTTAGCTCCTATCTCATTCGCAATTGAAATGTCAAATATATCCTGGCTCTAAATTAAATTATATACATGGGAATATATGAAATCATCTTATGGTATCGACGATAACAATAATGCGCAATAATCAAATTTTGACTATGCCTGCGACACTTACTAAGATCATGGCAACTATTGGGTACAAGAAAACAGTTCAATGACACATAGACACATTGAAGAAAGATTCACAAATCTTGACAATCTAATTAAAATTATATCCTATCTGCTTCCCCATTTGGATACGTCGCTTGCATGATTTAATCGGCTTGCAGTAACTCGAGCGTCAATCAATCCAGAGAACTCTTCATATTGATCTGACATTAATGTTATGGGCGCCCTAATGCGGGGTGGATATATGGAATATTCTTGGCATAAACCTTGGGATAAACAGAGACGATGACCCCATTCCCCGTCCCCGACTGCAAGTGAAGTCGTCCAAATGTGGTCCTGATGTCATAAGGCTATTAAATATTCATGACCTGGGCGCTCTGAACACCAACTTCAACTGAAATAAGTAAGATCTAACATAGCGACATACACGATTGGGGAGCATTGATAGGATATTGATTTATTAAGATTGGAATCTTGAAAGATCCTGAACAAATCTAAACTATTTTTAGATATGGAAGATATAACACGTGCCGTCGATTACTGGATAGTGAACAGGGTCCCAATATCATTAACGAATCGGACAACACAGGATTATCGGCTCTACATGTTGCAGCTGAGAATGGCCACACAAAGATCGTGTCTTTGCTTATGCAGAGGGGAGCAGCTATCCATAAGTAAGTGGATTTAGTTTAAACTTAACTGAACGAGGACAAAAATGTGGGAAGAAAATAATGATTCCTGGGACAATTTTTTTTTTATTTTTTTTATTTTTTTTTATCTTGAAATGTTAAAATTTTTTTAGAAAGACGATTTGTTATGTCTACACCCTGTGGTTTTAAATTTCTCGAGTTGGAGTTTAGTGCTGATATCGTCTTGTGAATTAGGTTTTTCGATAATGAACGCAGAAGGTCTTCATGGATGACGGCTGACTAGTGAATATCGGATATAACACTTGTATATATAGATTGTTGTCTTTCTACCTGAAAGTGAGCATTGTGGCACTTCCGGTCATTCATATAACGTATACTCAGAAGAATGACATTCAATATTCAGCCGTCGTCCATGAAATAATTTTCAAGCCAATAAAAGAACGACATTTCCTAATTCAAATTGTCCTGAATCCTGATGAAGTAGGCCCCCTTTTATCCATGACAATAAAATCCCACTTCTATCCCTTGATGCAATGCAGGCCCCCAACATCCATGACAATTAAACGGCTGGTAGGAATCCTTATACAGTTCAATTAGCCTGTCGCCTCCCTCGTGTAACATGAAATCAATTTAATTGCCAGTGTAAGGTCCCTGGGCTGGCACAGTCGGAAGAGCAAGCTTTAATTTGGTGTATCGCGTTACATATAGAACTTCACGCCTTGCGGCACATGCACTTTGTGTTGACAATGAAAATTTAATTGGTTTCGTGTTACATAAGCGATGTTACATTACATTTCACGTGTCATACAGATGAATAGATACACAATTCACCAGGTGACTGAGAGAGATATAATACGTCATCACGGTTTGGGACCATTCCAAATGTGTATGAAATAAAAATAATTTTAAAAATCAAGATGGTTTCCTAAAAGAGAAAAGCGGTCAAAGGACAAGCGGCATGTACAGATGAACGAGATGCACACCAGCTTGGAAGAGAATGTGTGGAGGTCTCACACATATCCAATTGATGTAGGTATAAACTTACGACTCGTGTCTTTGACGTGACAGGCCAAAGGCTTCCCAGTTGATGGCATATTGCCCGCTGTCTAGCTGGTCCCTTCGTGAGAAGGATGTGAATAAAATTTTGTTTCTGGAGCATCTAGAATTACAATATCAATAATTACTTTTCTACAGAGATTACAATGGGAACTCGGCTCTACATCTGGCAGCGGCCAGTGGCTACACTCAATGCATGCGGTTGTTGTTAGGAGTACATTCGAATCTACTGGACGCACCTAATAGAGACGGAGTGAGTGTATTATCCTTATTAATTATTCAGTCGTCTTTCAACTCTGAGATCTCACACTATATAGTATTTTATTTCCTCAATTCTGTTGAATAATCAACCAAGATAATCAGTTAAGCTTTTTGCATTTTGCAAAAATAGACGTGTTGTCGTATTTATATAATCCCACAAATTCATGAAATTTCGTAATTATTCTTGGACAGGACACGGCGATCCACCTAGCGGCAAAAGAAGGTCACACAACGACCGTAACCCTGTTGCTGACTCTTGGAGCCAAACTTGAGAGAAACATGGAAGAGCTCACGTTCATGGACTATATACAAGATAACAAACACAGCGATTCAGCCATGGCTGTCGTAACGCATGATAGGTATAACCAAGCGTACTTTTCACTAATATATAACAAGAGCCTAATTGGCACCATGGACTACGTCATTAAAACAAAATCTATGAGTCTTACGTGTAACCATGGCTTGCTGGTGGTCAGTGACCTTCAGGGGCGGCGGAAGCAATTTCAGATTGCCCCCGACCAGCGATCACAGCACAATTAGATGAGGGTGCAGGGGCCGCCTAGGCCGCGGAAGCTCCGGGGACCTAGATTGCAAGAGATGCATTCTGAGTTATTTCCGGCACATAAAATACCATATTAATGCTCGATAAAATGTTGAAAATGTGGGTTCAAATAAAACATTTACAAAGACTATTTATCACTGAAAGTCAGGTTCCACTTCAAGATTCTCGTCATCACCGCGCACAAGAAACTCGGCGGTGTGCTCTGTTTCGAGATATTCAAAAATTACCAAATATTGATAATCCGTGAAACGTCCGGGAAAGCGCTCGTGAAAGCTGGAGAGTAAATAACGCCCAAGCTTTATCGATGAGATTCCAAGACTGATAATTATAGGCCTATAGATTTATTCGACTGTACACTTAAAATGTGCAGATGGCGCTGCTGACGGTTAAATATTACAGCTCAGCAGCGCCATCTGGACATTTAATAAGTGTAATAAACAATGACGCTGTTAGATCCATATGTAAGTTACAATACGTACGGGGAGTGAGTGAGTGAGTGAATATGATTTAACGTCGCGTTCAACTATATTTCAGTCATATCACGACATTGGGTCCTATTCCTTTTCACACCCGGGAACCTCACGGGTGGGGTCCTATTCCTTTTTACACCCGGGAACCACACGGGTGGGGTCCTATTCCTCAACGTACGGTAAGAATTATGGTTCAATTCGCTCTGAAAAGGTGTAGGTCTAGATATTTCGTAAATTGACCTAGTCACGGTAGCAGACGGTAATCAGCGGTCCTGGAATTATTGCTCCGATCATGGTCGGGGCGGTTCCGCCGCCCCTGACCTTAACCTTTTGATATCAATGTTGATACCCGACCCATCGCTTCCCACTTATGCATCCACTCACAAAAGTAATTTTGAGTGGTTTCCTGATTTAATTTTATCCCCAGCGGCCTTGACCTTTGACATTTCGACCTCATTCGTTTCTGTTGTTTTTTTTCAATAAGCGTCAGGTACTCCTGGAGTTTGATCACAACCCAAATCCTTTGACCGGGCTATGTTTTCAAAAAATTCCTGTTTGGAGGGGACACTGTAACGTTGACCATTGACCTTTGATAATTTCAGTACCTGGCATATTATCTGCCACTGATGTATCCACTCTAACAAGCCCCGTGGGGCTGCCGGGGATTGACCTGGGATGTCGTTGTGCACACCGCAGGTCATGGTAAGAATAGGCTCCAGCTTCTCAGACAGCTTGTTGTAAGAGGCGACTAACTGAGGCACCCGTGGGGTTCCCGGGTGTGAAAAGGAATAGGACCCCACCCGTGTGGTTCCCGGGTGTGAAAAGGAATAGGACCCAACGTCGTGATATGACTGAAATATAGTCGAAAGCGACGTTAAATCATATTCACTCACTCACTCACTCCACTCTAACAAAAGAAAAATGAATTTCGAGGATTTCCTGATGTTTAGGCCGCATCTAACCTTTACCTTTGACTTAATGATGTCAAATTTGGTACGCGATATCCGCTTGACGCCATAGTTATCCTGGTGATATTTGGGACAAATCGGTGAATTTGCTGAAAAATGAAGAAACTAAATAACGAAAGTCGAGAGAACAAAGAGGAGAATATTTTTGCCAGGACTTGGCCAACTATAGTTGGCGTAGTTCAAAAATACATGACATAATCATGATTATTCGTCCGACTTTTCAAGCAGGTAGATTCGATCCAATTAATATACTTACTCGTACTGTTCAAGCTAATGTCGCCAGAACGCCAGCTCGACACTTTTCAAAAGTCTTGGAGATTGCCTCTAGAGAGATCGCATCCAGAGCATTAGCTCAAAATCTACAGCTGCAACTTTCTCACCAAAATATATTCCATCTCATGCAAATCACAACGTCAGTCTGAAAAAGACCAATGCCTATAATGTGTGAGTATCATATGCTTGTTGATTGCTGACTTTTTTAGTTTTTATATAGTAAAATATAGATGTGCCTAGGTATACTGAAATGTCCGATTCGGTTCAACGCACCTCTACAGCAACTCCATGACTGACAATGTTCTTTGAATCTTCTCCACAAGCCAATAAAAATGCCGGATTACTTCTTGAGAAGTTTAATAAACTGACCAATCAAATGCTTGGAAACCGGAAGATGGATGGAAGTTTCTATAAAAATTCACTGCTTGTTGCAATGTCCAGTGGTGTGTACATATTGAATATATTTCAGGTGGCGTGAGGTAATGGATCTCTGTTCCGCCCGATATCGATGTACCATGATTGGATTGATACAACAGATGCCCGAAATAGCATTGGTAAGAACTCTTACACCTGCTCCGCATTTTCCTACTTATTATGTGGCAAATCACCCTAGCATATATCGAGAAAACGTATTCCCCAATGTCCGCAGTCACATTTCAATGAAATTTAGGAGTTTCCGCCAATAGAAGAAACAACATAGGTTTTGTGGGGAGAGGGTAGGGGTCGTAGAAAAGCCGGCGGATATTGGGTTCCGCATGACGGGTTTTTTTTTTATCCCCTTGCAATAAAAAAGTCAGAATTGAAAGATATCATCCATCTGCCTCAAAGTATAACATATTTGTTGAAGAAACTCAGTTATATGACACCAACCATTTTGCTCATGATAGTGAATAATAATCAATAATGCTCCTCCATTTCGGAGCTCCGTCATTCATATACGCCCCATTCCAATCATATATACGCCCCATTCCAATCATGTATATTGTGTCTGAGCTGTAGACGGATTCCATCCATTTGTACTAGGCTTCAGGGAATGAATCTTGCAATGCTCGATTCGTCTTACAACATTAGTATTAACCCTATCTGGCCTGGGCTTTTTGGGACGTATCCTGGCTTGGGGGGGGGAGCCGAAATGCCCCCTCCCCCTATAATTATTTTTTTATTCCTTGAGCTAGGGCTTGAAACTTACCACACCATACCCTTGGGTCAAGCTCTACCAGAAAATGTAAAAAAAATGCAAGATGGCCGCTTCGATTACGTCACAGTGACGTCATTTTCAAAAACGTCATTTTTTGGTCGATTTTTCGATCAGATATTCCGATTTTTTTATTTATGCAATTTCTCCGCAAAAACTGCGTGATAAATTTGTAAATATTAATGAGATGTCAAATAAAATAGTTTTTGTTCACTTTTCATCGCGGAAAAGCCGAATTTTTGAACAAATATTACGAAAAAAATCACTTTTCTGGTACCTCACATGGTCGCCATCTTGCATTTACCCATTATTCTCTGCTCGGGGGGTCATACAAATAGGCTCAAAATGACCCCAATAGGATAAACTATAAAGTCACGGAATTTCAGCTCTCCATTTTCTGTCGTTCCGGAGATAGCGCAGAAAGTTTGGAGGCCCCCAGACCCCCCGCCAGGTAGGGTTGTCTGATACTCCTATGATAGCATCCATTACTATGTTTAATCAATCATAATCGGATGTGATGATGATTTTACTCGTGGAATATCATAGTGTCTTGCTGCCATCATTGGAAACATTTTACGTTTCAGTCACAAAAGCAGTATCATCGAATGAAGCACATACCCGCTGTCACGATGCGATGAATTGTGAACACGGTCTAGTAAATTTAACACATTCGGTTGGAAAGCTGAGTTGAGAGTTTCTTTTTTTGGTTTCATTTTCAGGTGGTTCTAGACAGATGTCAAACCTGCTCGGAACACGACAAGAAAGACAGACGTTTTCATGTAAGCCCATTTGGAAAGTGCAACTGTTGTTTCGGAATAAATGTATTCTGTATATATTGCCATCTTCAGAAAGAGGACACATTTGAAAATTTTACCATCAAGACAGCAAAGGAATTTCCCAAGCGCCATGCCAAATTAATGGTAACCGCAACCATTGAACCGTCTTGATAAAATTGAAATTATCTCACAAATAATTTCTGAATTTAATGATGGTTTTAATTCTTTTTACAGATTACATACAATTTCAAGTATCTCCAGTGTCCTATATCTTACATAAAACAACAAATGAAGTTGGGGAAGTTGGGAGCGGATGTTTCACCGATGATGGCTGTCAACGTAAGCATCACTTAAAACACATTTGCGTTTAAAGTACAAATGAAGTCGAAGGAAGATGTTTCACTGTTCAAGTTAACAGTGCCTCGGAAGTACAAACCTGAATATTATATGAATGGCATAGATGGGTCTCATATTAGTCAGAGTCCAAGCGTGGATTAGTTTCAGAATAATCTAGAAAACGATTCTTTCATTCATCTGGAGAAAGGAATACATGTGAATGATAAGGATTCGAAGTAGACATATCTGCTGCCTTCATATAGCATCAATGAAAATTGTTCGTCGCTACTCTCTTGCAGGACGTAGCCTGCGCTCATTTAAATTCTAGTTCATACCAGCCTGGAACTTGGTACCAATAATTTGATTTTACGATATCTGAATACTGAATGTTGAATTTGAGGCCAACATTTATAGTTTAACCATCTGCCTCAGTAACAGTTCGACCGCCATGCAATGTCGCAAAATAAAGATGGTCATATATTAGGGCAAACTTTCGAACAGTATCCAATGTTAGTATCATGATTTACTGCGGGGTTTTTTTTAATACGATATCATTTGATACATATACAACTTTCGCTTTTCAGGCCATGGTGAAATTCGGTCGTGTTGACTGTCTAGCCCATCCAGTGTGCGTGAACTTCCTTAAAATGAAATGGTATGTCATTGGGTGTCAATTTCTAACTTTCAATCTACCTTAATATGGAATTTCTAAAATTATAGGCAGTGCAGAATAATATATGTGTACATATATAAATCATAAATGTGTACATTATTTTCAGTGTTATCATTTTGAATGTCTCTATTATGTAAAGTCAAATTGTATGACTGTTTTTTTTGTAAATTAGGAATGCTTACGGGATGTGGTTTCACTTTATCAACCTGGGAATTTACTTGGTGTTCCTGGGTTTATTGACAGGCTTCGTCACCTGTCACGACGCCATGAAACATCGGGACATCAACCCTGTCGTGAATCAAACAAACACCACGGAGAATTCCAAGCGCAATATAGAGGTAATCATAAAACAATATGTTTGAATTCCAAAATATACGTCTTAGCCCTATTTGCGAAGTGGACCATATTCTCAGCTGAATTGTCAGATCTGTCGAAATATAGTGATTTCAGGTAATGAGACCTCACCCCCATTCTAGTTAACGTTATTTATTCCCACAGAGATACAACATCGATGATTTGCTCAATCGGACTGTGATAGTCGAGTTTTGGACAATAAGTTTCGGACAATAATTTAAATAAGATGGAAGGCGATGTAGTACTCTTGAGAGTGTAATTAGACTTGGGTTTTCTGCCTTCAATTGAATGAATATGTCAATTCTCCATTCAGTTCTCTCGTTTTCGCTTTGTTGCTTTTGTATCCATTGAACATTTCCAATCTGGGCTCTCGTTTACATCGTTTTACGTTACTCAATCAACATTTCCAGCCACGTGCACTCCTCATCAAGCCATTTTGTTCATTGTTTGGTAGATATCGCTGTTCTCGAGTGTGAGTCTGTACCTGATGTTTATATTTTGTGCCCTCAATTGTGTCAAAGAAGTGTGGCAGATGATACAACAGGTGAGTTGTTCGTTCCCTCTTAGAACATTTGGAATGAACCTTCCAGATTCCCCTGCACTGTTTCAAATGAAGCTATTAGTACAGCAATTCCCATACTGATGATCATAAATTACTTTCTTTTTTGTTGGTATCAGCTCTCTGGACTCACTTTCATACCATACGATGTAAAACGAAGGCATGCATTGTCGTAGGTGATTCATCCAGATGGAATAATGCACGTACCATGACCAGACATAGCTACACGTACCATACCAGTCAAGGGTGCACGTACCATGACCAGTCATATGTGCACGTACCATGAACAACCATAGGTGCACGTGCCATGACCAGTCATAGGTGCACGTACCATGACCCGTCATAGGTGCACGTACCATGAACAACCATAGGTGCACGTACCATGACAAGTCAGGTGCACGTACCATGACCAGCCATAGGTACACGTACCATGACCAGCCATAGGTGCAGGTACCATGACCAGTCATAGGTGCACGTACCATGACCAGTCATAGGTGCACGTACCATGACCAGTCATAGGTTGCACGTATCATGACCCGTCATAGGTGCAGGTACCATGACCCGCCATAGGTGCAGGTACCATGACCCGTCATAGGTGCAGGTACCATGACCCGTCATAGGTGCACGTACCATGACCAGTCATAGGTGCACGTACCATGACCAGTCATAGGTGCAGGTACCATGACCAGTCATAGGTGCACGTACCATGACCAGTCATAGGTACACGTACCATGACAAGTCATAGGTGCACGTACCATGAGCCGTTATAGGTGCACGTACCATGACCAGCCATAGGTGCAGGTACCATGACCAGTCATAGGTGCAGGTACCATGACCCGTCATAGGTGCACGTCCCAGGAGCCGTCATAGGTGCACGTACCATGACCAGCCATAGGTGCAGGTACCATGACCAGTCAGGTGCACGTACCATGACCAGTCATATGTGCACGTACCATGACCAGCCATAGGTACAGGTACCATGACCAGCCATAGGTGCAGGTACCATGACCAGTCATAGGTGCACGTACCATGACCAGTCATAGGTGCACGTACCATGACCAGTCATAGGTGCACGTACCATGACCAGTCATAGGTGCAGGTACCATGACCAGTCATAGGTGCACGTACCATGACCCGTCATAGGTGCACGTACCATGACCAGCCATAGGTACACGTACCATGATCATCCATAGGTACGCGTAGGCAGGCCACGCAAACACAATCAACTCAACCTATTTTCTTCCATATGTGTATCTTTGTTCGAGCGGTCTCTCATTTTCGCACACTTACACTTACATGTAATGGCGAAGTCCCGTTATCCCACATCTACCTGAATATCGAATATATCTATTGGCAGTGTTGAGTCATATGTATGTGTATATTCCTACGAAGTAGGCTGTCATTTGCAAATTGCCCGGTAATGAATGAGTGAGTCAGTCAGTCAGTAAGTCCATCCGAATCCGTTCTCCGGCAAAATAAGGAGAACCGTTGACATTAGAACCTTAATTTCTGGCATGAACGTGCAGGGGACTGTTAACAGCAAGTTCTGAGCTGACCTACTTTTAATGAAAATTTGACTTACTTAGGTGACCTATAAACCTCGAAATTGGCAAAAACATGTCCTAATGCCTCGTGCACGTACCATGACCAGTCATAGGTGCACGTACCATGACCCGTCATAGGTGCACGTACCATGAACAACCATAGGTACACGTACCATGACCAGGCATAGGTGCAGGTACCATGACCAGTCATAGGTGCACGTACCATGACCCGTCATAGGTGCAGGTACCATGACCAGTCATAGGTGCAGGTACCATGACCCGTCATAGGTGCACGTACCATGACCAGTCATAGGTGCAGGTACCATGACCCGCCATAGGTGCAGGTCCCATGACCAGTCATAGGTACAGGTACCATGACCAGTCATAGGTACACGTACCATGACCCGTCATAGGTACACGTACCATGACCCGTCATAGGTACAGGTACCATGACCAGTCATAGGTACACGTACCATGACCAGTCATAGGTGCACGTACCATGACCAGTCATAGGTACACGTACCATAACCCGTCATAGGTGCGCGTACCATGAGTCGTCATAGGTACACGTCCCATGACCAGCCATAGGTGCAGGTACCATGACCAGTCATAGGTGCAGGTGCCATGACCCGTCATAGGTGCACGTACCATGACCAGTCATAGGTGCAGGTACCATGACGCGCCATAGGTACACGTACCATGACCAGCCATAGGTACACGTACCATGACCAGCCATAGGTACACGTACCATGACCAGCCATAGGTGCACGTACCATGACCAGTCATAGGTGCACGTACCATGACCAGTCATAGGTGCACGTACCATGACCAGTCATAGGTGCACGTACCATGACCCGTCATAGGTGCAGGTACCATGACCAGTCATAGGTGCACGTACCATGACCCGTCATAGGTGCAGGTACCATGACCAGTCATAGGTGCACGTACCATGACCAGTCATAGGTGCACGTACCATGACCCGTCATAGGTGCAGGTACCATGACCAGCCATATGTGCAGGTACCATGACCAGTCATAGGTGCAGGTACCATGACCAGTCATAGGTGCACGTACCATGACCCGTCATAGGTGCACGTGCCATGACCCGTCATAGGTGCACGTACCATGACCAGTCATAGGTGCACGTACCATGACCCGTCATATGTGCAGGTACCATGACCAGTCATAGGTGCAGGTACCATGACCAGTCATAGGTGCACGTACCATGACCCGTCATAGGTGCACGTACCATGACCAGCCATATGTGCAGGTACCATGACCAGTCATAGGTGCAGGTACCATGACCAGTCATAGGTGCACGTACCATGACCAGCCATAGGTACACGTACCATGACCAGGTGCAGGTACCAGCCATAGGTACACGTACCATGACCAGCCATAGGTGCACGTACCATGACCCGTCATAGGTGCACGTACCATGACCAGCCATAGGTACACGTACCATGATCATCCATAGGTACGCGTAGGCAGGCCACGCAAACACAATCAACTCAACCTATTTTCTTCCATATGTGTATCTTTGTTCGAGCGGTCTCTCATTTTCGCACACTTACACTTACATGTAATGGCGAAGTCCCGTTATCCCACATCTACCTGAATATCGAATATATCTATTGGCAGTGTTGAGTCATATATATGTGTATATTCCTACGAAGTAGGCTGTCATTTGCAAATTGTCCGGTAATGAATGAGTGAGTCAGTCAGTCAGTAAGTCCATCCGAATTCGTTTTCCGGCAAAATAAGGAGAACCGTTGACATTAGAACCTTGATTTCTGGCATGAACGTGCAGGGGACTGTTAGCAGCAAGTTCTGAGCTGACCTACTTTTAATGAAAATTTGACCTACTTAGGTGACCTATAAACCTCGAAATTGGCAAAAACATGTCCTAATGCGTCCTAAGACCATGGAAATACGCTTAATTAGGTCAATGTCAGTGTGACCTGACCTAATTGGGTCATGGTCAATGTGACCTACTTTCCGACCTAATTTCTGACCTAATTAGGTGACCTAGAAACCTCAAAATTGGCAAAAACATGTCTCAATGCCTCCTACGACCATGGAAATGGGCTTAATTTTATTTACTAAATCTTTTCCCAAAAATAAATATATCTGTTATTACAAGTAAGGTGATCATTACTTTATAATATACTGGCATGAACGTCCATTATGGAACTGTTACCAGCAAGTTCTGAGCTGACCTACTTTTGATGAAAAACTTTTGATGAGAATTTGACCTACTTAGGTGACCTAGAAACCTGTAAACATGTAGACATTATTATTATCTCAGTTGTTGTTTGGACTGTAAACATTTATTCCCTTCTACTAATGTTTAAATTATTTACTACAGTCCAATAAAGTCCATTCTTTAAAGTGTAGATTGGAAAGTGTAGAATTTAGATGACGTATATAGCGTCTTTCAGGCGGCGCCCTTTGGTGCATGCAGCTAATGGTCAGTCGTAGGTCACGGTACACACTTAAATCATATCAAACCCTACTTCGTAGGTCCTGTGACGTTAGTCACATTCCCATGTATATATATATATAAACTCATAAATGTAGTATTATATGTATGTCTCCACAGGGAAAAATGAATTTCTGTCTTCACGAATAATGTTTTGCAGAAAAAACGGTACTTCTTAGACCAAACTAACCTGATGGAATGGACTCTTTATGTGACGACCGCAGTATTCGTCTTGCCCTTCATATGTGGAGTTTCTTGCCATTACCAGTGGGAGGCGGGAGCTTTAGCCGTGTTTCTGTCCTGGTTCAACCTCTTGCTTTACCTACAAAGGTGCGAATATGTTTTGAAAAAACTATTTTTCGCTGTAGAAGCCAATGCTATAGTGTATTCTAGAAACAATAATCCATCACGAGATATCGTCAAGTTACAAACATTTGTTTGGTCAATAAACAAAAATCAACTGGAAATCCGGCATATTCATTGGCTTGTTAAGAAAACTGAGAGACAATTCATCTAATCACAAATGTTTCTGTAAAGGTGCGGTACAAATATTCTGCTAACTTCCTCTGGACTGTCTCACGACTGTTCGCTCAAGGCTAAATCAGGAGCTGGTAGAATCAATTAGTTGCATATTGATATATTCATAGAAGGATGACCAGCTAAGTGTTCACAATAATCTCTCACCATTTCACGTTCCATGTATTGAGCAATGTTTATGCTAAAACTCGCCCTTTACTATCCCACAGGTTCGACTTCTTCGGAATCTACGTGGTAATGTTTCTTGAGATCCTCAGCACTTTGTTGAATGTGCTGTGCGTATTTTCCATTCTGATTGTCGCCTTTGGTCTATCCTTCTTCATGCTCATGGGTCACGAGGTAAGAGACTGTTAAGAAAATAATTTAATTTAATTTAAACGATATTAGTTTGGTTCATCATCGTTAAACGTGACTCATACGTCTGAATAACATAATCTACCTCCTTTGATTTTACTGATGTGTATGCATATGTTTTATATTAATAGATTTTATTCATCTGTACATACTTTTCTTTGCCAAAAACATAAATCGTATTTTATTAGAAAGAAATGATGGTGTCGCGTTAAACCGAATAGTTAACGGGTTATCCCTGTCGCGTTTATCAATACTTCTGACAGAGACAGTAATCAGATGTGTTTCATTGCATGAAATGTTGGTATTTTCTTATTTAATACAGGTTTCAGAAGCTTACTCCACACCTGGCTTGTCTCTGTTGAGGACGACAATGATGATGTTGGAATTGGATTATCTGGAATCATTCAGTCACCCGTACACAGACGAGGATACTAATACTCTTCACTTCGGCAATCTCACCATATTTTTCCTCGCACTGTTTGTTCTGCTCATGCCCATACTTTTGATGAACTTACTGGTAAGAGAAACACTTTTAGTGCAAGGCATGTCAAATTCATAATGCAAGATAATAAAACAAGCTGAATCGAAAATATAATAACCATGAAGTCTGAAGCAAGCTCAGTCCTCAAAGATCCCTGAAATGTAGTCATTTTGTCTAAATAGATAGTGTCACCATTGATTGTATTTAATGAAAACACGTCCTATCGATACAGAATCTATAGCGGTAGTATATCATTCGCGAAACGCTAATCTTTATCGCAACCTCATATTTTCAGGTGGGCACTTAAACAAGGAAGATTTCATAGTATTGGACACTATTTGAAAAATTGTGTCACTTTTATCACCTTCATTAACAACCATCCGGCTTTGCCAAATCCATCGATGGCAAAATATGCCAGTGTCTCAGATAACTAATGTTACCCACCTTTCCCTTATAGATTGGTCTCGCTGTTGGCGACATTGAAGCTGTGCAGAGAGATGCTCGACTGAAACGACTCGCCATGCAGGTAATTGTATATTGTACAGTGTTACTTTCTAAATATAGCTATTCGGTCAGCAACATTACATTGATTTCGTTTAGATTCGCTGACAAAATTTCGTTAGATTAACATCATGAATCTATATATGAATGTATTGTCCCATTCAATCGATGCAGAATACCTTTACCATCATTCTATATGTTGCACCATTCGGAACATATGCTTCTGTCTCATACCTCAGTGTGATTGTTTGGTGGCTTAGTCTATCTCGTGCCGCCTGACCAGCTGAATGAATCTTTACAGAAAGTCTTATGATTGGTTTGATGTTATTCCTGCATTTTCCACAAGCCAATGAGAATGCTGGATTTCCATTTGAAAATTATAGTTGACCAATCAAATACTTCAAAATTTGGAGATATCCCATGATGCACTGTTGTTTCTATGAATCTACATTAGAACTTATGCATTCCCATCCACAGGTTGAGCACCACACGGATCTAGAAAGGAAACTTCCCCAGAAAATACTGGAGAGGGTGGACAAAGTGGAATACACGGTCCACCCCAATTGTGGTCAACAGTTTATCATGGGGGTGAGTACTGGGATTTATATTATTATTAACAGCTTACATATGATATGTAACTTCCCTTATATGTGTTGTAATGTAATCTTGTATTAGACTCTGCTATTGTAATGTGTAATTAATTACATTAAAATAAGGACAAAATTTGTGAAGCACACTGATGCGTACCTTTTTTGTGTGTCTTGTACACATTGATAGGTAGTTTATGTATAATTCGACCATTTTTGGCATTATTATACATTTTATACAAAGTAGTGTTTGGAGGAGTGTAATAAACCTAAAAAAGATATTTATAGTCGTAAGATTTTGTCATAAACTCATTCAACTTTGTACTAATTATGCCCTTTCCGAATAATCGCCTTTCTGGATTTCCCTTCCATTCTTGGACTTTTAGAATTAGCCGTCTGTTTCCGTCCACTTAAATATCACCCTCGCATGCTATGGTTTCTAACTTTTTCCCCCTTTTTATAGTTCCTTTTGAAGATGACATCTGTGTCCGATAGCGATGGTGATAGCCTGAGTTGTAGACGAGGTATGAATATTGGAAAAGCCCGGATATTCGAAGAAATGTTCAAACAGAAACAGAGGTGGGTATCAGTAGCTATCAAGAACATTGTTTTGGATCCAATCAGAATGGATCAATTCATTCATTCGTGGCGTAAAGCATCGTCATATACGGTGGATTGCTATAAAGAATTTTGGGCACAAAGTCCTAGTGAAATAAAGCACGAATTTGTCCAAATATACAGTCAAATTGGTCTCAAAAGATGAACCTGGAAAAACAGAAAAATGATCTCTTAATTCAGGTATCGGTTATTTAACACGGAAAACACATCTGTGGGGAGTGTATACTGTGATCGTCTTTGAAGACATGTATAGTCGTAAGAGCAATTTTACGAAACAATTAACCTGATATATACAGGGTGAATAAAACACTTCACCTTCAAGTTGAAGGTTCTATATACAATGGATAGTGAGCAATTTTACAAAACAATTAACAATTAACATGTTTTGTAAAATTGCTCACTATCCATTGTATATAGAACCTTCAACTTGGAAGGTGAACTGTTTTATTCACCCTGTATATATACTCTTGAACAACTGCTACCTGTATATTCCTGACGATGGTATAATCTGTACCGAAATATAGAATATCACAATGACTTCACTTTTCGGAGTTACTTTCATTCTAGTTCAGATTTAGACATGGTCAGTATTATACTGTTATCTTGAATAATACTACAAATTGTTAGATTTCCAAGTAAACCAGCATCAAACATTAAAACATTAAAACTGCGTTTACTTGGAGAAGCTCAGAGTTTGTAGTATTGAGATGAGTATTGTCAGAGAGCGTTTCCCTTCAATCCCCATTTTCCAGGACGAAAACGATGCGTCGTGAATCATTCACGAATATATCGACAGAATACCTGAAAATTAACGATGTCGTCTTGTTAGAAAACAAATTTTGATGATGTGTTTAGAGAAACGTGTATCGGTAAATGTCTAGGCTAGCAAAGTTATCTTAACAACTCAGACTGGACGGACCCCAATGTAATACTTCTAATCCGTGATCATTTTAATGTTCATTCATGTTTTCACCATTGGAAAATTGGAGTCGCATTGAGCCGCAAAACTATTTCAAACAGAAAGAATATCACGCAATCGCGACTCAATCAGCTGAGGGGAACAAACGCACTTTGGAAGATAGCGACTGATTGCCAAAAAAATCGAATTGAATCTCGAATGAAGTTTGGAAACCTTCCTTTGGAAAATATAGGGCAAATATTAATGTTTTTGTTTTATTCTCTCTGTTCCCTTGGTAGAATGAAGGAGATAAAGAGTACGATGAATAAGCAACATGATCTGTTACGACTCATAGTCCAGAAGATGGAAATCAATACGGAAGATGATTACCGTGATGAAGGGACCTCACCAAGTGACAGTCTCGAGTCTCTCAAGACTGGAATATCTCGTTCACAGGGTAAAGGCTGGTCTGCTCCTGCGATACGTCATAATGTGACACAGGCATCTGTCGTATCCAAATGGCAAAAGGGCATGGATAAGGGCTCTAAGGGTCCCTAGACGAACTTCATCCATTTGTTGTAACATGATGGTAAATACCGTGGTCAGTCATACCAAGTACCTCAAAGGCATAGACAAAGGATCTTAAGGACAATAAGTGGAAACCAAAGTTAAAATATTGTTCGTGGTTGTTAACTGATCAAAACAGTATGTTGTATTACGTGTTTGGTACCTACCGGTGAGCGCAAAATATGGGTTTATCTGAAAGGAATGTAAACACGAACGTATCCGACAGAGCATTTAATGAGCTTACCATTTTACAATCATGCCAACTACGTAAGCTGAAGTACTTTAACGTATTAGATAGTGCTATTGTGTTTAGGGTATTGGTTATTTTTTCCTGGGTATTCTTGCATTTACCAGGTTTATCCCATCTTGGAGCGTTTACACCATCAGACGTCCTCGATGCTCATCCATTAACATCAGAGGAGTTATTTGCTTGAGCTGATCTGTCATCACAGCTCCTGAGCTAGCGTATCTAATTCCGCTTAAGCCAGTGCTAGGGGCCGTATGGATACTTAATAGTCTCCACATAAACAGCTGCAATAAAAGCGCGGCTGAGATGCTAAAACCAAGTCCGATAATCCACCGTATTCTCGGGTCCGAATGCGAGGTGCCGAGGGGAGCTTTCTTGTCGAGTCATACGGCTTTTCAGTCGCCAAACGTGGTCAATTTCTCCCACCTTTTGCATATCGCTCCAATTTACGCTGAGGTGTTCAACAACATATTCGCATCCGTAGCTGGTGATCCCAATTCTCCAAACAATTGAATGTTTGTCCAGACATAAGTTTACTTAACATTTCCGCAATAAAACACCACACGGTCTGTGTCTGAATCTCTGAAATGATAGGCTGTACATATTGATTATCTGTCAGTAGATCAGTAGATCTGGGCAAATTTTCAACGGAAGGATTGGTCTGTCATCGAACCCATTAACATCCAACCAGATGTCCACGGTTGCCTTTATCAGCGTAAATATTTGCTCTAGCAATTGGTATATTTTCTTTAAAATTGTGGCTTTAGTGAATATCATATATATGATTATGCATTCATCATGTGTGTAAGTAGTATACAATGAGTAAAACGGAAGGCTAGCGCGTCACTGCGCATGCGCGAAGTGAATTTTTGGGTTGCCATAGGGGGGGTTCGCATACGTGAGTTAATTTTTTTTTAATGTGAGTGGGGGGGTTTAAAATGGCGGCCGTTTGACGTCCGCCATTTTGAACCCACCCACTCACTCGGTTGCACTGATTGACCTGGGATGTGAGTGGGTGGGTTTAAAATGGCGGACTTTCTTTGTCCGCCATTTTGAACCTACCCACTCACGGGGGTGATTGAGTGCTATGTGAGTGGGTGGGTTTAAAATGGCGGCCGTTTGACGTCCGCCATTTTGAACCCACCCACTCACTCG